>JAGXEW010000377.1:0-136300 GCA_030684275.1 Acipenser oxyrinchus oxyrinchus
GTTTACAGTCCAAATCAAATTGTAATGATAACAGCGAAATATTTTTAATGTTACGAATCACATAATAATTTTTTGTTTTTGTGTTTTTTTTGGTTAGAAATGAAAATGCAGAGTGTAAATTATATTTCAATGTATTTTTCGGTCTACCATATTGCCATAAAACGAATGTAAATAGAATGCACATCCAGATAACAGGACGTTCTATTAGGAAGTGCTCCTGTTGGAACTGAGCAGTGGTTAATAATTACTGCTAATTGGTGTCAGATGTCTTTTTTATTGGTGTATGGCGTAGTGTCGCCTAAGATTTAAAAAATAGATTTGCAATTGTAAGAAAATTGTAGTACCTTGTTTGTCCATTTTGAAATGTCATCAGCAATACTACCTGTGTTTTTAAGTTGTTACCTGTGAAAGTAGTTGGACATTGGTCAGTTTGTGAAGCACAACGAGGTTTCAGTTGGGGGGGGCTAGTGCAAACAGAACACAATAGAATTTTGCTAGGTTGTTCATTCATAGTAATATGCCATGTTTGTATATAGTCGTGGTGCATAGCTTGCATCACTGTTCCTTCTAAATGAAAGTATATTTTTATTTTATTTATTCAAACAAATCGTATCGTATCTCACTGCTTTTGGTTCCCTGAGAGAAGCAGAGCTCTAACAACATTGGGCCTGGTAAAACAAGAAGGAATCACTCACTTAAATGTGCCAACATCCACATTTCACAATTCTTCAATATGTTTACACACGTATGGGTCAGTTTTGTTGTGGCATTATTATATCCCTATTATGTTGATTAACCCTCGCATCAAGTGGCCTAATGTAACAACAGTCTTAACAGATCACATTGCTTGATTAAAAGAAGATATAACAAGTAAACCCCACTTCATTTGATTATCAGTGGCATTGGACAATTGTCAAAGGCATTTGGTCATGTCCTAAGTTGTCCCTGTGGTGTCTTACAGCAAGAGGGGTCTCTGTGTGCCCAGCACTGCCTCAACAACCTGCTGCAGGGGGAGTACTTCAGCCCTGTGGAGCTGTCCTCCATAGCACACCAGCTGGATGAGGAGGAGCGCATGAGGATGGCAGAGGGAGGAGTGACCAGCCAAGCGTATAGGACCTTCTTAGAGGTACAGGAGCAGTATTCCTAAGAATTGAACAAGCAGATTAGAGCCATTGCATGTTTTACAGTGAGCCTATGCATATGAAGTTTTAATATGTTACAAAAAGTTCTCATAGTATATAGTGCACACAATGCATCTATTTCAATGTAAAATGCTGTAAAGCTGGTCTTTATGGTCACTTGAACTAAGTCACCTGCACAGCCAGTATAGATATGGTAGTTGATACATCTGTATTCCTTTTGTATTTTGTTTGACAGTTATATGTGTTTGTTATTTAACAGCAGCCTTCTGGAAACATGGATGACAGCGGGTTCTTTTCTATTCAAGTAAGATTTCAAACTAATGATCACAATAAAAGAAAATACAAATCTTAAACAGAATTGAAACCTGTATATATGCATTTACAGCATATATACAGATCTGTTATATTTTTTGACTTTCTTCTGAATATACAGTTTACATTAGTGAGTGATTTATTCTGAATACTGGGCATAGGTAGTCACAATAGATTATCAATCGTGCAAACATAGTGATGGTCTGTTGGTTCTGTCTCTTTCTTTAATCTAATGGCAACTTTCTGTGTACAGGTTATAAGTAATGCTTTGGGAGTCTGGGGGCTGGAGCTGATTCTCTTCAACAGCCCTGAGTATCAGAGACTAATGATTGAAGCAGTGTAAGAACACATTTTTATCTTTAAATAAACTTTACCATAGAGACAGTTTATACCAAAGGATGAATATGCATATAGATCTACAGTGCTCCCTCGCTATAAGGCGGGTCTCGGGGACACACAATATGAGTGTTATAACAGAAGAGCGTTATAAACGGGGGATGGGGTGGGGGCCAGGTACACATAACACACATCTGACTAAAATACAAAATAAAATAACTCCTCTCTATAATCCATATATAGTGAAGCAAAAATGTAACTTTCCGTGAATTAACCATGCATAAAGCACCATGTTGTTTTCATTTGGCATTGACCATCGCCCTGGGTGAGGGCGTCTGCTAATAAATAAATAATAATAATAATAATAATAATAATAAAATACAGTACAAATCTTACAATGCTTCCTGTGAACTGAAAAAAGAACATTTGTATTTGGAAACCAAATAACATACATTTATTTTCATCCAGAAACGAAAAAGCATTTATATGCAACTACAAGGAACACTGGTTTACAGTTCGAAAACTTGGACAACAGGTAATCATTGTTGTGGTGCTGTTTTTAAAAGCATAGTAAAACCTATGGTTTTGAAAAACTTTTTAAAAAGTATACTATTTTTAATTCCTTGAAATATCTTATTGAAGTTGATAAGTTATTATGGTTAAACTGTATTGTTTTAAGATCATTGGATCAAATTATGCATATTAATTCTACGCTGCTTAACTTTTCAGTGGTTTAACTTGAATTCTTTGCTGACGGGTCCAGAACTCATCTCAGACACATACCTTGCACTTTTCTTAGCACAGTTACAACAAGAAGGTAAACTTAAATATATTGCTCTGTCTGATTGATAATTACTTGTGTGGACCATTCCCTGCCCTATCCTGTCCTGTCCTGTCCTATAGAGAAATTTACAGCTACTGTGGATACAAGTTTCCTGTTGTATTGCTAACAAAACACAGCTCTGCACTAGCGAGTGTTGACACTTATTAATATAATGAAACTTTGACTGATTTAGCCTCCGTTATATATACCTGTGGCAGGCAACTAGAACTGAAAAGCAGCTCCTGTATTCAGGTATTCAGCACCTTAACACAGACTTACAACAATGTAAAAACAGAACAAAACAAACAACACCTAAGCACATTATTTGGAGCCTCACATCTCACATAGCTAGCTACCCAATAACTTTAGTCACATCTTAATGTGTTTTGAGATGATATATGTCACAGACTAATGAAGAAATGATATGGGCATGCATGTTTGTATTTAAAGGCTTTTGTGAAGATCCTACATGTATTTTCATTTGCTTCTTGCTTTTGAAAAAAAGTGTTCTAAATTAATTTGATTATTGCTTCTGTTTGTATTTGTTTTGGTGAAGAGAAATGTCAGAATCTAATGAAAAAAGAATATTATGCACATTTTGTGAATTATGTTATTAACCATGCAAATGTATGATTTACCATGCTTATCTGTGCACCTCTGTGTTTTCACTATGCTTTCTCTTATTTAATACACTGTTATGTTTTTACCTCGGTAAACGTTTTAATGGATTGTCTTCTCAAAATAATTTATTACCATGACAGTCAGTGTACACTTTAAGAAATCCAGTAAGCACTGATACATTGTTTTTCTAAGCTTTCTTTTTGTTCCATTTCCCAGGTTACTCGATATTTGTCATCAGAGGAGATCTCCCCGATTGTGAAGCAGACCAGATCCTGGGCATTGTAAGGGTGGAGCAGACACAGAGACCAAAGCTGATTGGAGAGGAGGCAGCTCAGTCCAGCAGTGGACAGAGGTAAGGGACGCATTTGGATGGAAACAATGTGCAGTTTTCAATTCTGTCTTATTAGAGGACTGAAGTTTACCATTGTTAACAAACCCCTTACAAAATATAAAATACTGATATGTCAATGGTAAATCATCATCAAAAGAGTACATTAATTCCTATAGTTAATAATAGGTTATGATAGCATAAGAGGCTTTCGGTTTTTAAATATCTTGAACATTATAGGAGTGATAACAACAGATTTTAAATAGATTGTATTGCTTTTTATTGGCACTGGTATTAGCACTGGTCCCACTCATTATGTTTAGGATCTTTCTAATACATAGTATACCCTAATATAACTAACTATATTATTAGAAATGTAGCATAGGGGGCTGGGTAAGATTTTCACCCACTCATCCAGTAAACCTAATCTGACCTCCCATGGTGTGGATATCATCCTGTATTCTATAGCACCCAATACAATGTTCTGTATGTGTTCTATGCTTCAACATGTCAGTTTGTAAATAAAGAATTCAAAGAGGATTTTTGTATTCTGTTCATCACAAATATAGATCGATTAAATACAGTCTTTACATCCCTTCGGCAGTATGAAAGTCTTGGTTTGACAGCTGCCCTTTTGTCTGTGTCTGGCAGTGTCCCCATGGAGAGTGCTGTGGAAATCAGCACAGGCTTCCAGACAGGCCCAGTAGATGAGGATGAGGAGAACCTGAGGAAGGCGCTGGCGCTCAGCCGACAGGACATTGAGGTGGAAGATGAAGAGGCTGACCTGCGCAGAGCCATTCAGCTTAGTATGCTAGGTAAACACACACACACATTATATATATTATGAAACCTGATTCTGTTGTATGGTGGCATGTCTTCTGCACAAAAGTTTTTGCTAGTGACCTTAACCCTGACCCACGGTTGTCCCTGAACAACAGCATTTGTCATTACATCCAACAGTATCACTCATTGGAAAGTGAATGCACCTGTTCTGTATTGTTTTAGGCGCTGTAGGAGGTAGTAGTCTTCCTGATCCAAGAGACGGCAGCATTGCACATTCATCAAGGTCCATCCAGAATGAAACTTTAACTGCAGAGGAACTGCGAAAAAGAAGGCAGGCCTACTTTGATAAGTAAGTAGACATCCTTTCAGTGTGCTTTGCTTGCATTGATAGAGTTTCTATGAAGCCAAATACTAGTTTGAATCTAACATGTAAAGTAATTCCACATGGCAACTTTTATATTCAGTTCAACAACTATGCAGTTAATAACTAGCAGTGCACAGCTCACCCGTGACCCCTTTTGTTTTTTTTTATTCCAGGCAGTCACAACAGCAAGCACAACCTACCTCCCAGCCACAGCCTCAGCCACTGTCTGAGCCCCAGCCCCAGCCCCAGCCCCAGCTCCAGCCCCAGCTCCAGGCGCAGCAAGAAAGTAAAAGCACTGGTGGGTTGAAAAATGATGCCGATAATAGAATTTAGAAATGCTCTTGTGGTTCAAGGTCAAATATTTATAGAACTGAGATTTGAAGATGTCCTCTAATAAGTATGTGTAGAACAGGAAAAATTGAAGTTTTACCCCATGGAATGTAAAGCCAGGTTGCCCAGCCAGGTTTCAACTACAGAAACGAGCTACAAGCAAGCATGACATGATTGTGCTTTTTGAAGGATATATTGTCAGCTATCCTTTTCAATTAAATATTTCCAGAAATTACATTTTTCATGCCAGTGATTGCTTCCTCTTAATGTTGTTCCACAGACAAGGTCCCGAGTGAACAAGAAACAATAACAGCTGCCTTAAACACATCCCTCTGCACAGCAGATGCCAAGAGCAGTCAGTTGAATACGGAGGACCCGATATGAGCCTGGGATATTATCTGCAACGCCTGTCTTTCCATCGCCAAATCATAGCAGCTGCTCTCCCGACGAGCAATTCAGGGAGAGGGGTATGCAGCTGCAAGCCTGGACTGGATTTGTAGTTTGTTGCACGATAATAGGGACACGCTTTTATAGCAGTGGCTTGTTGTTCCACGTTCCAGGACGGCCTTCTACTCTAGCACCTTTTTTTTTTTTCATTCTCTGGAGAAAAAGTACATATCTTTCTGCGAGTGTATAGAAACTAAACAGGGGAGTTAGGAGGATTTGGGATTACAGATCAGCCCATCAGAGAAATTTTAGGACCACATAACTATAAATTAACACTAAATGTTAATAAGAATAAAAAGATATTTTTAGAACCTTGTGCTCCCATACGATTTGGAAAACAACAGGTTTTGCAAACAAGAGAGTGTTTACTCCTTTTAAAAAGCAGGTAGCAGGATGCTAATGCTATGCAAATGATCAAATATGCTCATTTGTTTTATGACGTTCAGCTATATGTTAACCCTATTCTTTGAGTTCATTAACACTGCACAACAAAGCCTTTTCCTTTCTGTTTATTTATGTTATTGTTCTAGATGATCCCTAAAACCATTCTTCTCAATTTAGTTTTTGACCCAGAAGGACCCAGAAGATACTGCTTTTTCTCCTATTCCTTCTATTTTCATTATCACTTAACATTCACATTGGGACCACCACATTATGTGTGCACTTCGGGGTTAAGGATTTTATTCTTGCATCTGCTCTGATTCTGCAGATATCTTAATAATGTATTGTAGATATTTAAGTTATTTACATTTTTTAATACTGTGATCTGCTTTACCACATGTATGAATTTTGTCTGCAGCTAAAGCCCTTATTTTTTGTCCCATGAATAAAGCACACTTTATTTCCAAAGCGTATAGTTTTCGTTTGGCCATGATGAAAGTTTTGGTTGGATTGTAAATTATGTGAAAATTAATCGCTCAAGTCTGATGCATTATTGAGCGATTTCAGGATTAGATTCTAGCTGTTCCACAACTTCTGAAATTGCTTTGGCATAACAGGGAAATGTGGGAAACATTTGCTGTATGTGTGGAGAGATTAGGGCTGTCTATTAAATCAAACTCTGCTCCTTATACCCAGGACACTGCTATAAATGAGATGGAATCATCTCAAAGGGCTTATCTAGATAAAAATGAAAGGGAAAAATAAAACCTTCTTTTCTTTCCCTTTCTCACCAGAAAAGTGGATTGTACTGTTCATTTTGAAACTCACTTTTGACATATTTATGCATGCATGACATGTTTTAAAAGTATTAACAATATAAATGTGTCATTGTCAGTATAACAGCTTTCAATTGTGCATAATTACCAATTTGCCGTATTTGATCAATGATGCATGTTTTATTGACCAATCATAAGTGAGAACTGCTCAGAGGATTGAAAAGAAACTTGCTGGGCAGGTTGCACAATTGTATATTTAAAAAAAAAAAATTCTACACCAATGAAACATACCATTTTGACAGAGTGTGTACAAGTTATTACCTTGTCAAACAATTTTAACTGTTATATTCACAATCATTAAGAATCAAACACGTTTTAGTCCTATTTAAAAATAAAAAATAAAAACATTTTAGAAACATTTAATCCTTCCACAACCTATCATCAGATATCATGTTATAATACTGAATTCTAAATATAGGGACCACCTGCTTTATATGCTGAAAACATGTACTGTAGTACAAAAAATGTTGTCATATTCCAAAAGGTTGCTGTATTCTTTTTTAAATAGTGTCTTTCATACAGTTTTATTTGTGAATGTATTTCTGGATGTGATTTTTTTTACAGGGTATAGGACAATGAGCAAGAGCTCAGAAGAATGTGAAGCCACCAGATATACAGTTCAGCATGGCCTACTGCACAAAAACCCTGTTTTAAAAGCTGTTGAAAATGTTGTACTCTGGAGACCCAATTTGTATGAATGTTTTATATCCATAACGAGGAGATACATGGTGGGAATTGTTTTTTCCCAAAGTGTTCTCAATGTTAAAATCTATAAGTAGACTTTCTGTGCAGTAAGTGTTGGAACCCTACCTGAGCCTTACACTTCCATTGTTACTACTGTCCCATGGGAAGTGAGATTAACATCAAGAATTCACCTTAACAAATTTGAACTGCTTTCTCACTTAAGGCATTTAAACATGTTGTAGATTATTCAATTGACAACTTTTTAAAAATGTCAGGGTGTGGTATTACCTAGCCCAGGTGTTAGCCATAGTACCATACTGTAGTTGTACCTGAATGTATTGATGCAATCAGTGGTTCTGAGCAGCTAGAAGCAGGACAGATAATTTGGAATAGGGTTGCCACCTGAACAGAATGTGGACAGATATTCTTGCACTTGTGGGGCTTTTTTCATTTTTAATCTGCTGAATTCTGAGGTACATTCTCCTCTATGATCACCTGAGGTACATTCTTCTCTATGATCACCTTCCCTAACAGAGAAGTTGGGAGTGGACATCTGCAGCAAAGACAGTTGTCCAGAATGGTACATAGAAAAAAGCAGTGATTTGCACCAGGGGTATGCAGCTACTGTAATATACAATTCTCACTACTTAAATATTGTATGACTATCATGTTGATCACACATTATTTAGGAAATATGCATCGGGTATTAATGAAATAATTAGATACCAATTTGGCAAGTGATGTGCTGGCAAAGGACAAGCCTCAATGGGCTAAACAGCCTGTTCTCTTTCCCAATATTTTTAATGTTCTTGCAGTATGTCCCTTGAGTACTCATGTTAGGAATACAAATGAGTGTTTTGCATTATAATTTTACAGCACTGGAGAAGTGTATTAAGAACATAAGAACATAAGAAAGTTTACAAACGAGAGGAGGCCATTCAGCCCATCTTGCTTGTTTGGTTGTTAGTCGCTTATTGATCCCAGAATCTCATCAACCAGCTTCTTGAAGGATCCCAGGGTGTCAGCTTCAACAACATTACTGGGGAGTTGGTTCCAGACCCTCACAATTCTCTGTGTAAAAAGTGCCTCCTTAGCTACCTATCCATGGTTAGCCTGTCTGTTACAGTACCAGGATTGCCTGCTACTGTAAAATGCTCTAAAACAATCCAACAGTGACTTAAACCAACAAGGTATAGGTTGATCAACTCAACCCCCAAGCCATGCAAGTCTGTATGACTTTTCTATATGAAGTGAGATCCGACAGGAATTGTAGATTCAGCTTAAATCTGTAATGTCTGTTTACTATACAAGGATTACTACTTAACTGCTAATTGCAAAAAATTCTGCAACTGTGTTGGCCTGCAACCTATGTCAGGTTCTAGTGTACTGTTGTGTCATAAACCAAGTGTTTATGTATTCAATACTGATTGGAAGTGTCTCTGCAAGCCTTTGCTGTTGTTTTTTGCAATAAAGAATTTAACTCTAGTCCAGTTGCCAGTTGTGCCTATGAAACTGACAGAAACCATACAGAAAAACTCTAGAATGAACTGTACACTACACAATACAATGGGTTCCCATGTGTCATTAAATCAGTGGTGCCTAGTTCAGAAGCTGTGAATATAGACTATGAAGGTGTTTACAGTTTGTCCAGTCCCACCAGAGGACAGGTGCTCCATACAGACTTGCTAATGTGGACCTAACCCTGTTCAGAGTACAGATCATAATCTGTACCATACTAAATATGCCACGTCGAGTCTTTGTTTTATATTCTTGATACTTAATCCCCCAAACAATATTTGAATAAAAATAATGTCTATTATACTGCATTGCTTATTACTATTAAATGATTGTATGTTGGCTAGTAATGTTTCTTAGTAGCCAGTCAGTTACACCAATAACAAATGTTGAATGACCTATTGATGGTGTTACCAGAAAAAAAAATGAATATCTGAATAATTTAAAAAGATTGGGATATTAAACACATTATATTTTAAACATTTACAATGTTGAGCCTAATACACCCTAACTTCTGTTCAGGGACGGTGAACTGAAAAAGCATAAAATGCTTTTTTCTGACCATTAAAAAAGATTTTGAAGTGCCCCCCACTCCCACTGAAATTAACATGTGCTTAATCAATTCACAGGGGATCTCCCTGCATGAGAAATGTATACAGCCAAAAAGCAGCAATCACATTTCTTTACATATGCTAGAGTTTAAATTCTGTCAATGGGATAAAGGCGCATGCTTTTCTGAAAGGAATAAAATTCAATACAATTATAACAGTATAAAACTAGCAAGAGATACCTTGCAGGAAAGAACCGTTCAGTTGGCGGTTTCTTACTAGTTTCATACTGTTCAAACTGTTTTATTCCTCTCTGAACATTTCAAAATAGGACCTATTGATTTTACAGGTTTAGGTTTCAGTGTACTCAATTCCCGCAATGAGCATTCAAGGACAAGCATTCAACCCAAATACAGACAGTTGCTGTCATTCTCAGAAATGTCTACAGTACCTTCTTTTTAGCATCTGAAACATAATTTAATGACCTACCTTTTGGTAACATGTGTACTACTGCTAGTTAGACAGCGTTGAGTGGTGCATGCAACAGTATCATGCTACCCTTATAAAGGTTTACCATAGTAAAAGTGAAGTAGAGCACAGTGAAAGCGCAGTAAAGCACAAAGAGGTAAATGTATAGATTAAGTATGGGACAAAAATGGGACAGCTGCAAAATTACATTGTAAACTTTAATAGGAGTAGCCTACTTAATATACATTTGCAATTTAAAATACACATACAGCTTGAATGAAAAGAGCATGCATCTTACAATAGTGTGGTCCGTTGTAAAGGTATGGTTTGCACATAGAAAAGACTTGCTTCAGTTATCTTTTTGATTATAGGCAGTGCCTGATAGTGTAATTAAAACATATTGAATGCAGGTGCTGTGCTAATTAATTGTACATCATTTAACCTGTGTGCTGTTTTCTCACTTCTGTGTGCAGTGTTGTAATTGGTTGTTTTATAGCGTTTAGTGGACTTTATATTTATATGAAAGTTTTCACTCTACTTGTACTTCTTAGATTCATTTTTATCTCATGATGTATATCCCACATCAGCACCTCCTTGTTTACTTGTAAGACACTGCATCATTTTAAGTGTTGGCAGGGAACGTCATGGACACAATTGGGTTCTGTTTACTTAGCAGTTAATATATTACTTTAAAAGTACATTTGCACTTTGTCTTGGCAAATAATGTGTTTGTTTTTTGGTTTTGTTTTGTTGGTAGGACAGTGCATTGATGAAGGCAAAGGGGAAAGAGAAGCAGCACCAAAATGTAAGTCCAGTGTTTTTATTTATTTAGCGATTCATTTTGATTTAATGTCATTTGAGCTTTTTCAAGTTTCATTCAATTTCCAAGTGTTGTTCTTTAAGTGTGTGTAACTTGTATTATCCTTTTTTTATTTATACCTTCTCTGTTTGAACTATTCTTGGTAATGTATTCTCTAGTCACACTACTGTAATAAATGCAGAATCATCATTATTTATAATGCATTCTTTTGGCAGTGTGATTAGGGTATAAAAAAGTTAATCCACCCTATATCATTCAAGTTATATAAAACACTCCATACTACACTAAAATTAATTCACTTCAAGAGTAATCCATTCCAAAGGTTTAATTAAATAATTGCTTCTAGAACTAGATAGGTTGAGTTGGTTCAATGATTTATAACAAGGGAAAAAAAGAAATCTGTGCTGTCAGGTCAAGTTTACTCTGTGCTCATAAGAGAATTTGCTTATCGCCAGAAAACAACCTTAGAATTGAGGAGGTACATAGCATTGTGTTCGTATTAAGGGATTTCTCCAATTCTTTGTGCAATCTCATTTAAATATCTTTCTGGTATACATGATTTGAAACTTTAAATTGATTTAAACTTGTATAATTTGAAGTTGCTAAAACCCATGCAAAGGAATAAGAAATTTGACCCCAAACTGTACTAGCTTTTGTTAATGGTCCCATTATTTAATCATGTCAAAACATTATTATCCAACTCCAGCTCTTTGTCTTGACAGAAAAAAACGAGTCAAAATGAAGAGGACACTTGTGTTTTTGGTATGGGTGGCATTGTTTTCCACAGCCTGCAAAACTCAAGACCTGTCCAGTGAAGACAAGCCGACTGTCAATGACCTGGCCAGTAAAAACATAGACTTTGCAATGAACCTCTACAGAAAGATTGCCAGCCAAAATGATGACAATATCTTTTTCTCCCCTTTGTGCATTTCTTCGGCATTCGCCATGCTTTCCCTTGGTGCTAAAGGGAACACTTATGACCAGATCATCAAAGGTCTAAATCTTGATCTCCTTCAAAGCAATGATAATCCTAATATTATTCCAGCGCTGTTTCGTCAACAGAAGGAGAACATCACCAGCAGCCAGGATCTGGATTTGACTCAGGGAGGTGCCATGTTTGTTCCCCAAGATTTTAATGTCCTGGAAACCTTTCTCAGTCAGACCAAAGAGTATTTCAACACTGACGCTGTCCAATTAAACCCTATTTTGACAACCAAAATTAATGAATATGTGGAAAAGAAGACTAACGGCAAGATTAAGGAACTTTTAAAGACCGTTGATCCAAACACCAAACTGATGCTTATAAATTATGTTCTTTTTAAAGGTAAGGACCTGTACTCTTATCCCACGCAAGGAAATGCTGTTGGTGCTCCTCTGTATGTAAAATAATAAATTGTCCACTTAGCTGTGGTTAGTGTTTTGTCTGGTGATTTTTGAACCTTTAGTGAAAGCTACTGCCCAGCCTATGGGGAAATATTTGTTCAGTTTTGTTAATCTTTATTTTATTAATCTTTACTTGCACATATGCTCTTTTAACTGCAGTTTCTAGCCTCAGAGTCTCATTTTTAATGCCGTCCTGCTACATATGGTGTAGAAGTGGTATAGCACCCCCTAGAGATGGAGCAGGAATGCAGCACTCATTTACATAATTGGGGAAAGGCCACACCTGTGATTGTTGGCAGGAGCAGATTTAACCCCATCCATGACGCCTTGTTACAATAAGTTATTGCAATGTTCATAATGTTTTATATATATTTCAGGAACCATCAGAATTATTCAGGCTACTTCTGTTCAAGTAATTAATTTTAAATAAAAAGAAACCAGTTCATTGAACACAAGGATTTGCTGCTTTTATCACCTACTTAATTGCTGACAGATTATTTTCGGAATGGAGCAATTTGAATTAAATTAATGTATAACAGCTTTTCACTAACTATTTGTAAACCTTATTCTATATTTATTATTTGTATTGCCTTTCTTTCAGAATATTGATCTAAAAATCCTTTCAGCTGTATTGCTCTCTAGTGGTTGGGTGTTTTAGAATGGTAACAGTGCACTGTAAGTATGTAAATAAACAAATGTTGTTTTTCCTAGGCAAATGGGAGGAGCCGTTTGACGCTAATTACACCGAGCAAGCTCGCTTCTACGTGAACAATTATAGAACTGTTTCAGTCCCCACGATGTTCAGAAGTGACAAATTTAAATTGGGTTATGATGACAAACTCAAGTTATCCATTCTAAAGCTTCCGTACAGAGGAGATGCCTCCATGATTGTATTGCTTCCAGACAAAGATGCTGACTACAATTCCATTGATGAGGAGATCTCTGCAGAATGCTTCCATCAGTGGCTCCGAATGTTGAAGAAAATGTCAGTCCCCACCCCCTTTTATTTTGTTACCAGGTCTTTAGCATGTTTGTAGACAATCTCATGCCATTTAACTGTATATATCCATTTCAAAGTGATGACTGTGTTATATATTTTAAATGTGGATGATTTGAAGTTGAAGTAAGTCTGTAGATTGGGGTCCATGTATGATTTTAAGGATCATAGTTTTAAGATTTGTTTTGACTAGATATGCGGGATACCAGTAATTGTACATCTGTGCCAAACATTAAAGTGGTTATGCAGGTGTGGCATGGAATGGCACTATAGTGTATGAACATAGAAAATAGTTTTGCTGTTTTAACTTATCAATTCTACTTTCAGTTTATACACATGATACAGTAATGTTCAATAATACAAGAGCCATATTTGCAACAATATGTAGGGGTTAAGAGCAAGTGTGTGTGTGTGTGTGTGTGTAATATATATATTACACACAAATTTGTATTTCTCTCATTTTTCATGACAGCAAAATGGAAGTTTATTTTCCCAAATTTAAATTGGAGCAGTCGTACGAAATGAAGAAAATTCTTCCAGCTCTAGGGATTACAGACCTGTTCAACTACCAGGCAGATCTTTCAGGAATCAGCACGGAAACTGGGTTGAAAGTGTCTCAGGTTGGTTTACAGTTGTTTGACCTACTAGCCTATTTGCAGAGAATTCGAAGAGCATTTACCTCTTCTAGTGTACAGCCCTGGTTGCAGACACTTTTAGTTATTCCATACGCATATCTAATTAGGAGCACAAGTTGCTGCTGATAGTGGCTACAGATGTTACAAATCAGTTTAATCACTAACTTAAAGGTCTGCTAATTGCCCTGCACAGTGTATTATACCACTGAAGACCTTTCAGCCAAGAACCTGCCACAACGCATCACAACAGCAATACTGATATTACTGAAATATCTGATGTGTTTTTGAGTTTGAGGAAGTGCAGTATACTTATGTGGACGTGCATATTCTTTTCATAAACTCTGCTTGTAGACTGAAGCCTTCATGACTTGTTTTTCAGGTTATTCACAAGGCAGTAATTGAAGTGGATGAGAAGGGAACAGAAGCATCGAAGTGCCACTGTAGTAGGAATAACCGGATACTCCTTGCCACCCTCCCTCAAAATTAATCGCCTTTCTTTTCCTTATTTACCATGACACAACCAAGAGCTTATTGTTCATGGGCAGGGTAGTGGACCCTACCTTATAGATTTAAACTTGTTGGCATACCTAAAGATATAATCCTCAAATTGTGATATTTACATTTTTATTTCCTATTTCTACTTGTACTGGGGCAACTGGTAGCTAAAGCTGACATTTATTTTATCAGGCAACTAAAAGGCTTTTGCTTTATCAATGGCAGTAGTTTTGACGCGTATTTAATCTATTTTATGAATGCTATTCACTTTACTTTTGTTAAAGCAATTTTTTGAATATGGGACCATATTTATGATGAAACTAACCTATGTCTGTATCGTGGATTACACAATCTTCAAATTCATTAAACCTTTTTGAAAGGCCATTTTGTAAAACTTTACCAACTATACAGTAAATATCTAATTTGTGTGTATTGTTATAGTGAATTATTATTATTATTTTTCTTATCTTATCAAACACCTGCTATGTGGCCAAACAAAACAGATGCATGTACTGTGACTTTTCCCAATAAAATTAACAATGATATTAGAAACCTGTTAATCTGATGTCTATCTCAGTGATGGGTTTTTTTTTTGAGGACTGACAATCCCCACACGTGAACATCTACTACAGTACATATTCAGGTTGCTATTATACCATAAGTTGTTGTTTAGGTATACTTCAGTTATGATGATTGGTTTGGCATCCTTTTCTTTTGTTTCGTACAAATGAAGATGGAGAAGCTGAAGATCCTTGTATGGTGAAAACAACATCATATTGAATTCAAAAAGTAATTCAGAAATGTTTTAAACCATTCTATCACACAAGTTATAAAAAATGAGATATATTTAATTTCTTCTTTTAAAGCACATGACAAAACATTAAATGTATCCAAGTGATCAGAAGATATGTTGGCTTGGTTCACTGTATAACAACAGGCACAGTTTTATTTGCGTAAGAGTATATCAGAGGCTACATATGGATTTTAAATAACTCAAAATACAATTTAAATATATGCATGAAGACATCCATAGAATATCCCTGGCTTACAATGTAAATAAAAAGTATGTGCCAAAGAAGACAGTTGCAAAGCATGCTATTTTCTGAAATTAAAAAAAAACAAACATGTATGACAATTCTGACATACACAATTCTTGCAACCTTAGGCAGAAATGGATAACGTCAATAATATTGACAAAACAGGATCCTGACATTTTGAAGTCAGGATAGAGGAACGCTATTTTTTGTCAAAAGCACACTGACTGACTGAATGAAGAAGAATGTAGATATCAATCTCATTATTCCTTAGCTGGAAAATAAATATTTATAACAAATATATTCTTTCCTTGACAACTGCGTATTAAAGATCCATTGTGGTTTTTTTCTTCCTTTTGTTTCAATAAAACTTTGTGTCAAGCAATCAAGTCTTTGAGAGCTTCAGCATTTGTTGTACAATTCTCTTGATTGTTAAGGTCTGTAGGATGTTGTGCTGGCTTGTTCTGGGGTCCTGGCCCTTCCCTTGCCATTAAATCTCTAAGGGTTAGACCTTTTTGATCTTCTTCCATTAGAAAAAAAGAAATTACAGATTAGTATTTGTCACAAATAATGTGTTATAAAATACAGCATGTATATATTTTTATTAAGTGTTTAAATATAAAATTGCTGTAAAAACAATCGGATCAATATACTGTAAGATGTTGTGAAACAACTGGCTGCCCCACCTACTCTCTGTCTATGGCAGTGTTGCCAGGTCACATTGTCACATGATTTGAATAGAATGAAAAAGGCGGTTCAGTGCCAGCACTTAGGCAATTCTCTGGCTTAAAGCAGCTCAAGCCAGGTAAAGGCAGATTGAGGGACACATGGTAAATGCCTTAAAATAAAAAAATAAATGAAAACTAACTCTTAAAGTTTCTAATACATTGCAAACTACTGTAATTTGCTTTTGTAAAACTTACATGTTTATCTTCCTCGTGTCTTTGTTCCCATTGCTCCCATTGCCGGTTGTGTTGCTGCGGATTAACACTGGCACTGAGGCTGAAGGTGCAGTCGACGTGGATGCCACACTGAAATGATGGCTTCTGAGCAAGTCATCTGAAACAGAGAGAACACATGGTTATGATGTAATGCATCAGCGACAACAAAACAAAGTGTGACATTTGTAATATTAAAACCTGACACTGCAATAGAAAGAGGTAACCCAGGTGACCGAAATAATAATGCTCATCAGACAAGTCAAAAGTGTTTGGAACACTTGTACTGTATGTTCTCAACTTCCTTTCATTCAGATCTCAAAAAGGATTCAGAAAAACAACAACAAAGTAACATCATTTTCTCCAGTCAAGGATATAAACTACGCCTCAGTATCAAGATAAATAACCTGACATTTACAAAATATACAAATATTGAAAATGAACATGACATTCAATTCAACTTAAATACGATGCCCTTTTCACAAATCATTAAGTCAAAAGTCATTTAAAGAATTAGTTTATGGAAAAAATAAAGTTTGATATTAATGAGAGCTTTGACAAAGAAGCCAACAGCAATCTAGAATAGGATCATAAATATTAACTATGTTTTCTGTTGTTCTTCTACATATTTGCAACAGAATCTAAAATTGTTAAAAAGGAAAAGAGGTAAAACGATGGTGTGTTTATCATTTTACCATTAATGTGCTGCAGAGAGCTCTTTGCTGTTACCGGGCTGCTGCTAGATGTTGATTTCCTTAAAAGAAAAATATAATTGGATTAGTTGGTTGTAGTTATGTAGTAAAGTGACCTACTGGTTGTAGGTTAAAACCCTTACAGGATCCTTTGGCAGAATCAGGGTTTTCTTTTAATACCTACATTCCAGTTCCCCCATCCATTTTCTCTCATCTTTATTGTCTCCAAGTTTCTCAGATGATGAACTACAAGATTACTTTGTTAACATACAAATAAATGATTGTGTAGGGCTATCAACCTTTAACCCAACCTTGCTCCCAAATCACTATCTATGCTCCCTAGGACCCTCCCTGCATTATACATATGTTTCACTGACACTAAAGAGACTCACTTGCACTGTGAGAATAGATGTTTGATTATCATGATCTTGAGTTATCTAAACCATGCCGCTGTTAAAATCTACTACCTAAATAGACAACGCATTTCTTTATATGTAAGGGACTAGCTCGCTGCTAAATCTTACAAAGATTTTTCTGCTGCACTCAGCTTAGGAGGGGAAGGATTGCAGCTGAGGGATCTGCTGCGACTCAGTTTAGACTTCTTTACTTCTTTACCTAGAAGTGAAAGAACAGCTTCTTTGATTAATGTACACAGGTTTGCATATACAGTATTAACATACATAATGCTCTATAGTGCTGGTGACAAAGAAGATGAGGCAGTGCAGTAGTGACAATATGTATTGGGATGAATTGGGCTTTGTATTTCACTAACGTTGTTCATTATTAATATTGTCCAGTAGAGTTTTGCAATTTTTTGTAATTACCATTACATTTTATATCATGTTTTTATCTTTTGACACTCCCCTGAAACAAATATGAATTCCTGAATGGTTGATTGTTTCTGTAATGGTTTAAACCTCACGCACAATTATAGAATGAGTTGGGCATCCCAAAATCATTATGGAATAGGTCACGGGTGGCAATTCCAGATAGTTACAAAACAATAAGGTGGTACTTAATTATTTTCGTACCCTTTAACTGATCTGTGCACATCATTCTGGCTACATGTTTCAATCGCAATAAAATGTACGGTTTAATCCCTCCTAAATGTTCTTTACAGAAAATTAAAGTATGTGTCCCTTACCAGACGAAGAAGACACAGTACTAGTAGAACCGGAGATGCTTCTCATTACAAATAATCCAGTTTTTCTGTCTCTACCTCAGATTAAAACATATATATATATATATATATATATATATATATATATATATATATATATATATATATATATATATACATATATATAAGCCTTGGATAAAGGCGTCTGCTAAGTAAAAAAATAATAATATATATATATATATATATATATATATATATATATATATATATATATATATATATATATATATATATATATATATTGATTACAGCACAATTAATATAAAGCATTTATCTCAACAGAAGTTGTCTTTTAGAGATAAAATGGTTGGGCAACTACCTTTCTTATATGGTTATGCAATGTTAGGTTTCTAAAAAATATTTTTTTCATAAATCATCACATAAGTCCACTCACGTTTCCTCTCTCCAACTTTTTCACTGCTCGACTTTCCTTCAGTTTGTTGCTTTTCCAGCTGCTCCTGTTAGTGAAAGTTAAGCTAAATAAACTGCATACAAGATAGTCTGCATTCATACTTCAAATATAATTGAAATGAACCAATCTATTTTTGCGCTGTGGTGTTCAAAAGCACATTTCAAATCTAACCCCAATTACATATGGAGGGGCCAAAATTAAAGAATGGTTTTTAGACAGTTTTATTTGTAAGTTCTGACTAAAGAAAACTTTCAGGGTCTGTGTTATCAGGATGATTCAGCAAGCCGCGAGAATGCAGCACTTATTGTAACAATAGGAGGTCAATCAATTTCAATTAGCTACCAATTTTGTTGAATTGTGGAATATAATGTGCCCTGAGAGCTATGATGAGACACCCAAACTGCAGCTTCAACACATTCAGACTTTTCCATAAGGTTTTTTTTTCTGCTCTTCTAAGAACAAGATACTGAAGTGCAGCACTTTAACAGACAGACAAAGATGCAGGTTAAGGTGTTAAATCCTCAATCTTACCATCTCTAACAGAAGATTCTCCTCTTTCTCTTTCTTCTGATCTAGCAGGTCTTTTCATGTCTTTTTGATACTAAACAACAAGAAGACCATGTGTAAAAAATATATATTTTGAAATAAGCTGACAAACTAAAGTCATACAGCATAAATAAAGATCAAATCATGAACTTACTGGTTCTGTGATATCCATTTTGTCCAACTCCAACACGGTCTAAAAACAATGAGAATTTATTATATTGACCAATGTGTGTTTTTATCATGTAAGTTGTACAACTTGGTAACTTAAGGAGTTACTTGTTATGGTTGTAAAATATCTGAGTTATCATAAATATTGTATTCTTTGTTTTTAGATTAACTTTATTTAATGTTCTGTTTCTTTTAAACCAGTAGTTTAAAGACCCCTGTGGCCTCAATAGAGCTCTCAGACTCATGTCTAACCTTAAAGTATATATGGTACACTGGTGTGCAACCATTACTCTGAGTAGTGTTTTCTTCAGTGTATTCATGTGTGTGATGTTTGCCCTTGCAAAGAAGAACAATAGGAAGTGTATCTGGGAATATTATGTAACCTACCCATGGAAATAGCGTAAAGAGAAATACAAAACTAAAACAAGAAGAAAATAAGAGTTGCATGAGTGCAATTAATTTAAGTACTGTACTACACAATAAACGTGGCATCATCATTTTATCTGTATGTATGTAAGTGGGGAGGGGGTGTTGCTAGGGAGATAAACCTACTTTTCTGACTATAGCCATCACGTCCTTGTCTTTCTCACGACAGAGCAGTTTCCTCACACAGAACTCCAACTGCTGAAGCAGGTGTTTATCTGTAGGCAGTTTGATGGCCGACTTCAATTTTGGCAGCATGTTGCACAGCTTAAACCTAAAGAATTACAGAGTAAGTACTGTTTTATTAGATGAAAATAGCATCCCCTGATTAATTACAGGTTTTCACTTTATCATTGTCTATTGTGCCCCAGCAGGCTACAGTTTCCCTGTTGCTATTTGACAGTAATGGGGGTATGATGTTTGCTTTTTGTGTTATTGCCTATGTGTGTACTAGTGACTTGCTTATATTATGTCACATGTTGGTTTCCTGGTTGTTTGAATAAACTTTGCTTTATTGTACTTGGACCAATAGAGTTATAAGGAATCAGGTCATTAAATGATATTAGAATTATTCTTACCTTACATTTGCAACAGGATCATTTACCAGCTCCAGAGCAGGAACAAGGAAGTATTTACAGAAGTATGACTTTGAAAAAGCTCTATTACAATTTCACAAAAATCGAGGAATCGCAGTCTGTTCCAGTAACTTCTACCCTGCCCTAGTTCTAAAAGGGAAGGAAAGTAATAAACTTGTCAACTGAATTGCATCTTACAAAACACACAAAAGGTAATAGCATAGTCGCTGCATTCTATAATTAACCTATATTATTATATGATACACAAGGGATGTGGAACACAGCGTATGAACTAAAGAAGTGTAGTGAAGGAAGACATTAGCTAATGTTTATATAACATAACACTCGCCATCCTATAACTGTACACAACAAAGTCCAACTCCAAATGTTCCTCATCATAATAAACCTTTTTTTAGTCCATCAGCAGGCAAATAGACATATTTACCTTATGTTTTGAAGGGAATGCCGCTGTACTATAGTGATTTCAATCTTTTGAATTTACTATGAAGGGAATTCCAAGAGGTGCCTAAGCTATGATTTTTTAAACAGGTGATGTATGATATTTAGAATAAGATACAGTACAAACTCAATATGCTCCAGTTGATGTCATGAATTGGGTTTGTTACTGATACGTCACGGCAGCACACAAACTTGTGCTCTGGTTGTCTATAATAGGGCTTAAAACCATGTGGAGTCTTTGGGGAATGATATTAGAAAGAATAGATAGAAATTACTGTGTACTCACGGTCAACCAGTTTATTGATTACCTCCTGTCTCTGCTCCTGTTTACGATTGTAGCGCAGGAAGACACACAGCGTTCTGGCAGACTGTCTTTGCACAGGGAGAACATTCTAAATAACAGAGGCGTGCAAACAGTTGTAACACAAGTGCACAGCCATTTCAGTATTCAACACCATTAACCGCTTCACCCCTATATTATAACAGTTTATTTTCAGTTTCTACTGATTTTTGACAGTACAATTCACTGATTTCACAAAAGTTACAAAGTGATTTTCATTTGTTTTCATCCCAAATTTGGCCACAAAAAATACTGATTTATACAAAAAAAATTGAACAAAAAGATTGAACAAAAAAAATGACAGGATTACCAGCTTGTATATAAAGCCCCAGCACAAGATGACAGCAGGTGTGCACACAGAATCTCATTGAATTTTACAGTAAAGGTATTTCAAATTAACTTTTGTATTCTTAAACCTGAATAAATAGTTATTTGAACAAGCATGAACAATTGTAAGCCAGCAAACTATCAGCTCTGACCAGGATAGACCAGTGCTGGTCGCTGCTGATATTTTCAACAGTGAATATTAACACTTTAATTTATTATGTTCTTTTTGCAATGTTGATAACATGATATCGTAATGTAAGTAAAGTTGACTGTAAAACTCAGTCTGTCACTGATAAGAATACAAATAATGCAATGTTGCTTACGTTGGTGGTAATTATTGTAAACATCCTTTGCAAGAACCTGAAGTAGATCTGGTCACTCGATATGACTCGAGGCAGACAGGAATACTTCTGTAGCAGCTTCTCATGGATTCTCCATTTCAGAGAAGTGGCAGCTCTCTGCTCAGCTGCATTTAGTGCAGGGATGAGATCTGGGACATTGACTTGCTGAAAAAATATCTTTGTAATTATTCAGATTATTACACTATACAGTGTAAGCTGATAAAACAACATTAAAACTTAATCTAATTGTTTTATAAATAATGTAAGTGAAAAAACAGAATGTAATGCTTTTTAAAAGGCTACAAAACATTTAGGAAACACCTTTAATATGTAGCAAACACTTGAAAATGGGCTGTCCCTCGCATGAGTCCAAGTCATGTCCATTGTTATAGCTAGACCTCTGCTAAGAAAACTAATTGTGTGCATGCTTTCATTAATACCTGGAACAGCTAGTGCAAGTCAGTCATGATGGGCAAGACAGCCAATCTAACATTTTTTAATAGAAAGCACTTGTTGGCAAATGCTTCTGTATACAAGACTGACAAAACTACTGATGCTTCACAGAGATCATCAAAGGTAACTGACACTCTGGGCCACCCTGGAGACTTACAGTACATTTCCAAACCAACCTTCATGAAATCCCTGTACAGAAATGTTTTGTGGGTGATGTCTCCAGATATTATGCTGAAATGGGTTTGGTTTGGGTGATGTCTGAACAACACATGCTTTGAAAAATGAAAAAGAGCCAGTAGGAGAGAAAACATCTTTAATGTAAGAATCACCTGGATAATGGAAACACAGCTAACATGACAAGCACTTCTCCTTTAAGAAATGTGTATTACCCTTGAAGTGCAGATTAATGTTTTTCAATGTTCATAATATGATTACCTTACTTTCAGATCCAGCACCCTCTCCTTTTGATGTTACAAGTTCTAGGATTTCCTGGAGATTATCCATTAGTGCATCTAATACCTACAAAAAAGGATATTATAATATGGAAAAATAAATAAATAAATAAATAAATATCTTCAAATGAATACAGAAAATACAATTTATAAAATAAATGTTTCTTACCTCTAATGAATCGTCTTGTAACAGTGCTATCAGTTCTTTCTGTATTAGATGAACACTGGAGCCTAACAATTTAACAACCTGCAAAAAAAAAAAAGACATAGTAAGAGTATGTTTAAGGCAAGACATGTTGTTACTCTTTGGCATGTTCATGTCATGACCTGTTTTATATGCCCTTGCAAAACTACAATTCAGAATGCATGTGACACGATTAATGTAATATCCCTTGTTTAAAATTGATCTTGAAGATCTAACAGAGATACCAGCAAGTGTAGAGTTTATATGGAGATAGCAGGGGAGCCACACCTTGGGTCCCCCAGAGCAGCTTATGGCCCCCAGACCATAAAACAAGGCTGCAATTATGTCTATTATTCTTTACTACATTTTTTTTTTTTTTTTACAGTAAATTATATATTGTATCAGGGCTTTTACGTTGGACATAATTATATTTTTAAGACAGGTGTAACTCTATTGTTAGCCATATTTAACGTGGCCTCTGCTTTGTACAACACTGTCTCTGGTTGTTATTAATACTTACTTCATGGAAGCCATTAGCTGTAGTGCCTGACTGAAATCTCAGGGTCATGACACAAGCTTGAAAAGGTAGGATAAAGCTCTGAAAGGAAGTTTTTGGGTTCAGCAAACAATACCATGGCCTGTGTGAAAATAGAGAAAACGAAACCTCCTGTAATAATTGAGCACCACCATACTTCTTAACCTGCCCTAACCATATGCAGGGCAATGACTTTGAAAATGTAGAGTAAAAATGTGTTAACAATCAAAGCCTGTCAGAGAGGTCAAATGTGCTCATTTATAATGAACATTTGCCATCTATGTTTTTATTATTATGTCTCAGTAAGATAAACACTTGATAAACTCTTATCACAATTTGTATTTAATGACTAGCTATTCCAGGCAATTGCCACCAGCATCTACTATGAATGATGGATTAGTCAGCCTGAGAGCTGGGAATGAATAACATTTAGGAAGACAAATGGACACTGTAAACAAAAGCACTTGGACAAGCAGTCTCAAATACTGTTTCACTGAGGGGTAAAAGGCTATGAAAATCAGGACTACTGGCTGACCGCATGAAAACCTTTCAGTGCTGCTGCTGATTGAGGCTTTTGCCAGGTTTGACAAGTAGTGATAGTCCTTGATCAATGACACATGAATCTGTAGGCTTGGGTGTTACACATGGTGTAAAAGTGTCAAGTTAGGCTTGCCAGTTTGTTAGTGAGACTTAAGCTTAAGCAAATACAGTAGTGAGCTGAAACGTTTGCTGTTACACTTTTAATATATTTATATCCTGGCAACCAGACTTGAATGGACCTTTAGAACTAGGGTGAAATCTAAACAACAGAGTGAGGTGTAACAATTAGGAAAGTTATGTTATTGTTTTGAACACCAGTAGTTACTACAACCTATCTAACATAGTTCTAATGTAAAGGCTTTCAGCAGTGGATCTTATGGTAAAAGCATATTCAGGCACACCGTAGATGTAACAAACAGACACACATATATACAAATAAATGTGCCTATTTCAAGGAAGATATTATAATGCATCAGAAACTAATATATTACATCAGAAGTCATGTGCATATCACTGATTATGAATGGTAGTAAAAAAGGCACATTTTCTAACAAATTAGTCAACTGATGTTACAGATGCATGCAGAAACAGTATGGTAACAGTGGTGCAAGTATATGGTACTTTACAGTATGTTATTGTAATTCGTCTTATTATTGGTTGTGACTAGCTTATGCCTGTTAACAGTTATACACAAGCAGATTCATAATTAATAAATACTCACGGAAAGTTATAGGCACAGTTTTTTCTAACCGATTCATATTTCCTTTCCAATTCAAGGGGATAGGTCTCACTGTGACCATTCTCATGCTGAAGGCCCAATACACACAGTTTCTTGTAGAATTCCAAAACCACACATGTTGATCCTCAGTAAAACTCCCTTTTAGGAGAAGAAAGGGTGCTGTCACTAACATGATATATATATATATATATATATATATATATATATATATATATATATATATATATATATATATATACACACACACACACACACACACACACACTTTTAACACAATTAGTTTTCAAGTGAGATACCAAAAATACCCTTACTATCAGGACATCTCATTGTAACAAATAACCACAGAATGTGCTGCAGCTCTATTGCTTTTCAATGCACTGACATTGATTTGTAACCTCTCAGTATATGCATTAACAATATGGATGCAGTTCAGAAGAACTTCACTTAATGGACTTGAGATATATAGTTGCATCGGAAAATAATGACAAATATCCATGTAACTGTTTAGATTGTTAATTACATTTTAACAACAGTCTAGAAAAGTTTCATGCACTTTTTTTTTTTTTAAATAACATTCTTTAATACTTTCAACAGGAAACACCTCTAAAGCCAACACAGCAGACCAGTTAAACGGCATGTTTTGGGTATGCATCTACTGTATATACTGTAATTAATGAGAGTCTATTTAATTAGTCATAGCAGGGCTGTTTCTTTTAAGGTTATGTAGTACTGAAATAATTGGCTTTGCTTGGCATATCTGTGTTTACGTTGAATTATGAATTTACATGAATGAATTATTAAACACACCATTCAGTCACCCAGTACATGCAAGGAGCATCTTACCTGAGAGGCCATGACAGAGCTTTCCATACTGAAAGGTTAGAGAAGCCAGCACAGCTTCATCTGCTTTGAAACATTTTTCACAGAACGTCTTCACTAATGGAAATACAATGCAAGTCCTGTCATCTACAAGTGAGGGAAAAAAAAGATCCTTTCAAAGAGCTATCATCATGTATTTGGCACTGTCGTGCAAGCAGTAAAATGTGATTCGAAATGTCATGTAAGCCAGATGTTTAAAAACAAACAGTATATTGTTCCCCAGGTTTTAATTTCCATTAAACTCTGTGAGTCGGGTGAACAATGTAGGTGTTGAAATAAATGTAAACTTTACACTTGTAATGTAATTTAATACATTTCCCTCCACTGCAGCTATTTTTTCCCATATCACATGAATAATTCATAAACTGGAGTATATCTGTTGAGGAACTGCCTCAGTGTCACTACATTTTGCAGTTTGAAGAACAAGCCAGTCTATTTCTCTTCAGCCTTAGATGTTAGATGTAAACAAAAAAAAGGTAATTTAAGGCGGTATTGAGGTTTTGGAATTTGAATTGTACATAACAATTTGTTGTACATGCTTAAGTTTATTTATTTATTTATTTATTTATTATTGTACTGTATACTGTGGATTTTTTCAGTTTGAACAAACATTGTTCAAAGACAGACACAAAGGCCCCCAGAGGAAGCTCCATTGTTTCTAGAAGTATATGTTTTGCCTGCTAAACATTTTCTGAACAATCCATTCAGTAGCCTTCACAACAGCCTGAGGTGTGCAGTAATACTCACCATTGTCAAACATTTCCAGAAGATTAACTATTGTGTCAAATGCAGCTAGTCGCACACTGCTGCCCTCATCTCTAGCTAACTCTACTAACTCAGGTAGGATCACTGCCTTAGTGTGTTCAGCCCTACAGAGAAGAAAACATGTCAGTTTATAGGGTGCTCTGAAGCTGGTTGGTTAGAGCTTAGAACTTCTGAAGATCCGAGCTTCCAATCTCAATGCATGGTGGATTACTCTGTTGGAGCAAAGATGCATGTGTTTAATATAACTGTGCTTCAATTCTTTACTACAGCCAGGCAATCCACTACACAAAGTAATCACATCTTTGCCAGCATCCCTGAAAACTTGGTGGACAAATTAACCAATAATAGCAGCTCATTTAGATTACAACACAATGTCCTTACTTTACTTATCATTAAATAAAAGGTCAGCAGTCAGTAGGCACACATACAATGGCTTCAACTGTTTCAACTGATTAAATTCTGGAAGAACAGCTGAGTGGAACCCCTGAGGAAATGGATAAATAATGTTTCTTTTTTTCTCTCAGTATGTCCTCAAGGTGCAGAATTTAATCTGAAAAATGATTTAAGCAGCTTGATATTCTGTCTGCATTCAAAGTCTTTTTCATATGGAGTTTTTACTAGAAGAGATGTTTTTGGGGTGCATGGAAGTTCTGTTTAACATATATTTATAAACTAATTCTTAACCCATGACAGATATTTTCAGGAATCTCATATTCAGTAGGATTTTTTTCTTCTGCTTAAGTTGAGAGGAACTGTAGCAAAAGAGGTCAAGTAACTATCCCAAGGATCTTCTGCAGTATCTGCATGACTTACTTATTCTGACTTTCATTTAGAATTCTTGATATACTTCCCATATGGACTCACTAACTTTGTTAATGAGAAACTCACATTAATCAAACAACAGTCAATATTTCAAGCATTTTATCATACCAGGTTGAAATTGAGTGATATAAGTAAGAGGCGGTTCTGTGTTAGGAGAAGACATTACCTAACATATTAAAAGGTGAAAATAAGATAATAAGTGTAGATAAATATAGTAAATATTGATACATAGATCAATATAGTGTGGTATAAACAGGCCAGGTGATAAAAGGGTATAATGTTTTATACCCACTCATTCATATTTGTTTGTTTTCAATTTGTTTTTCACATCCAAGTTGGGTGTTTTTTCTAACCAATTTAAAATGTCCAATTTGAAACGTCACTGCTGTAACCCATTTACCGATCAAGAGGACTGAAGATCAACTGTTTATACCCACTGATCCTAAACAACAGATGTCACCAAGCTACTTCATACTGAATTTGTTTAATAAATCAGTAAGAAGAGTTCATATTTACCCTATTCCCTTTGCTATGTACTCCAGCTGCCGACACATGCAGGAACGGACTTCATATTCTACATCTTGACAAAGGGACCTGACTAGGGGAAGTACATCTTTTTTCACTCTGTAAGGGAAGAACATTTAGATCTGGTTTAATTCTGAAAACACATAATACTAAAGAGTGCATATTCAGATTCATTTATATAATTTTATAAGAAAAACACTGATTGAGGTGTTACAGAATACCTAGAATACAAATGCAGAGTCGACTCATTTACAGTGCATTTAATTGATCATTTTTATATTATAACCAGTAAATGTTTTTGCTTTTTTAAAGGTAATACCTGAAACATCTCATTCCTAATAAGATAACAGGCCAGGGGGTCGATTTGATCCGCCTATACCTTGCTGGGATAAGCCACAGCTCGATTCTTGTACAACATTTTAAAATACAACCTGTTCAGAGCAAAGATCTTTATCCCTATCCAATCAATACAGTGCTGCTGATCAAAAATAGGAAATGTTAAGAATATAAAATTACAATTTAGATGCTGTATATAATTTGCAATTCTGTCATTCAGATTCCAACTCCAAGGTCCAAAATACCTATTATGGTTATCTTCTTTCTACTTTTTGTTACTCACATATGAGATTCAAATTTCCCAGCAACTTTTCCAAGTACTCTGCAGCTGGCCAAACGAGACTGAAGTGACTGAGAAAGCTGTGCTTTTGGTACCAGCGGGTTCAAGATCTATACAAACAGAAGAATCAATGACCAATATCAATAACCTTCTCCAAACACTGAGCTAATGTAATACCTATAATTATATTTCCGAGGCCTTCAAGTGAATGTTATATATAAAGAAAAAAAAATGAAGACAACTGTATATTTTATCAGTTTGTTGTGAACATCAAATACAGAAATACAAATAAGTACAGAATGTTAGTACTGTACAAGACTATCAGTGTCATTCAAAATGTAGATGCCCTACATTCACCATATGTGCAGTGCATGTAACAATGAAAGTGTGAAACGTGGACGGGCAGAATCCACCTTATATTTTCATAACCAAGTTTCATCACCATTGGATAAGCACTTCCTTTTTTGAAAGACAAGGATGTAACAGCAAATAGTTTACATTACCTCTTGCCTAATGGTTTCCTTTGGCAAGACATCAATTGCTGATAATAAGGTTTCTAGCCATGCAGTGCTGACCACTGCTGAGAGGGAAACAGAGATTTAAAAAAAATACATATTCATTTGGCAGCATATTAAAAAGAAGTTCCTAACTATAACTAGACATTGTCTGGTCAGGTTAATTCCAATGGCTTGTGTCCAGTCTAGTTTATTGTAAATAGCTTGTAACAGCTGCAAATCACCAGCAGGTGATGCCGTTTCCAACAGAACTGGTGGTTTTCCTCCCTGTGAATTAAACTGTTTTTTTCCCTTTAAATTGTCTTTGGAAGGGTCACCAATTCACATGCTCATAATTTAAAGAACAGAGAATGTGATGCTCTGGAGGGACCTCTTTTTTGGAAATCATACAGTATCCTCTGGGTTTCTTTAGTATTGGAAACCTATTTTTAAGTACTGAAAACAAATTTTAACAAACTCTGCGGCAGAAATGAAAGGGCAGAAAGATGACAAGTCTGGCACAATTGGCTGTTTATTAGTTAAAAGTTAATGGTGTACTGCTGGTTTTGCTTATACTTATTCTGGTGCTTCACCATGTACAATTGAAATGTTCTTTATTTGTCGTAAACAGCTACAATCACAGACTGAAATGCAGGCAGTACCACATAATACAATCAGTTGGCATGACTCATCAATTTTCTCTTTAGACTGACCTGCATCCCTGTGATATAGGTTTAGCAGTATAATCTGCAAAATTGAATGGGTGTGAGTTTGGATCAATATAAGCTCATCTTGTAGGATGGTTAGAAAGGAGGCAGCAGCTGCTAATTGCATCTCCACCCCTGCAACATGTAAAACCTCCTGTGGGGAAAACAACATTTCTGTTAGGATTAAGTGGAACTACCTGTGTGGAAAAACAACTGTCGTGAAAGTGCATTCAAACCAGGGTAAAACAAAATCATGTATTCTGGTATATACATCCTTTAATTTACCCAGGCAACACCGTCAAAGCATCTGCACTGTGCCCTGCGAAAGACATTAACCCTAACCCTAACCCTAACTCTAACCCTAACCCTAACCCTAACTTGTACTTAACTGTGTAGTTTTACAAAATCGCTTCTACTCCTGCTTTTGTGAAAACAAAAGATATGGCCTGGCTAGGGGTGTTTTTAGTCATGACCTAAGTCTGTTTCATGGATTTGCACAATAAGAACCATATTTGTAAGTAGCAAACATTGTAACTAGCAAACATTGTAACTGTACAAAAGTGTATCAATATTGGACCATCATTCAACATGATTTACAGCAGGTTCCACAATTATCAGGACTTCAGTGATTTCTGGACACTGATAAAGTGGTAAATGCCTGGAAGTCGGAATGGGTTGGTCTAAATTGATATTGGAACTGGCAAATAGAGGGAATCTAAATAAAGCAATGGCTAATCACAGATATATTTTATGTACATTATGAGGAATGGTTTTCATCTATCATCAAGATAAAATAGGTACCACTGGAGGCATAGAAATATACAATCTGTTTACTTACTCTGACTTTTGGCACCACCCTTCGAAATGTCTCTGCTGGGTTCTGTCGAACCAGGTTTGGCAGATTCACAACCACACTCGCTCTCTGTACATCTTGACCTGAGCTGCAAAATAATTCAAATAAATCACATAAAAGGGTTTGGAACCAGGTTCAATAGATTCCCACATTGCACATCTTGTTTCTAACATGACAGCCATTATTATGGAATACAGAGATAAGTACATGCTTAGTGGTAGTATGTATACACCTACTGGTATCTGGCAATTAATACATAGTAGAAGCCAAAATCAGATGACAACATCTGACAGCCCATGAAAAAACACACCAGTTTCACTTTTTAAAATTCACAGCAGCACCCAACGAGCACTGCTGGCAGCTGATTGCTGTTATGTAACTAATTGCAGTAGTTATTTCAAAGGGAGTCTTCTTCTGATTTCAGCAGTTTCTAATACTTGTTTGTACAAGTGATTCAGCTCTAGTTCACATTTTCCATCTGCTGGGATGGTATTATATTGCAGTGCAGCAGCTGGTAAGCACAGATGTAGTAAATCCCCACTTGCTTATATTATAACAAGTTGAGGTTGTTTTCTGATTTCTCAAAACTTGTGTTGAGTTGTCAGTTTGCCTATATCCCATATGTAACTAACAATTAAACCAATATGGATCATGAAAAGACTACAGTACTTCAACAATATGTCAGTAACATACATATTCTCTACCTGACAGACAGACATGCTGTTCCATGAATCAACACATTCTGATGTCAATCTGCTGCTAAATCCTGCCCTTACCCAGTTATGTATATTATAAATCATCAGGAACAATGAGTTTGACAATCAGGCTCCTGTTAAATAAATGTTTGCTAGGCCTTTCTTTATTTGCATAGTCTTAGTAAATCCGATTACTCAAATTCCTAGCAACTGGTCATTTCAATAGACTGAATCTATCAGAGTATTGTTACCTAGGTCTTGATGCAATGGGCCAGATAGGGTTGCCAACTGGCCCCATAATTCCAGGACACCAAGATAGGTCAGGTTTTTAGCTCCCTCTAAACCACAAATGAACAATTTTAAATCAACAAGTAAAGTGAGGTTTAGAGAGTTGAATTGAAAAACCTGACCTGTCTTAAAGTGTCCAGGACTTAAGGGCCAGCTGGCAACCCTAGTGCCAGAGTTTCTAACCCCTTCAATCTGTATGTTCATTCAGTGTGTTTTTGAAGAGACTGCTAGAATCAATATGGCAGTTCTACACACTGCAATAACTCCTCCTATTCAGTTGGATGTTAATTTCAAAGGTGAAGGCTCATAGAGAATCATAGGGGAGAGGGTGGGGAGGGCTGTTTTTGAAGAAATTGCTGCCAGACACAGCACATTGCAATTACAATCATCTATTTATTTGACTTGATTAATCTGTTAACTTTTGTATACTATTCCAGTGTTTCATTGTCCTGTCAAACACTAATTACTTTTCAGGGGTAGGTTTTCCTACCTGAGCCATTGTTAGTTAAGGTTAGTTAATAACTAAGAAGCAGTTTGGGTCAACTCCAAGTTTGTCTGGCAAAGAGCCCAAGGAAATGAGGTCATGGCTGTTGAGTATGATACCTTACCATGTTGCTGAAAATAACCCAAACAATTTAAAGTCTAAATGAATAATCATATTAACTGAACCAGATTGAACCAGAGGTGAAGTTTGACTAAACAGAATTTTAAAAAAGTACCTGTATAGAAAGATTTGGATCCAATCTAATGAAAATGCTTGGCATTGTAAAGCGAGCTGTAATGGCCTTATAATCAAGGAGAACCATTTGATAGTCTATGAAAACACAATGAGTTGTCAGTGCACAGGTTTTAATCATGTTAATTGCACTGTTGGCTCAGTGTGTAGAACTCTATTGGTTCAAATACTTCTTTGGGATAGCTTGGTAGTATAAAACAACCCATTGGAAAATATCAGCTTGGGCTATGGATTTAGAGTTATTCCATCCAGACCATAACAAAAGTGAACAGGGCACTGTAATCAAATTCTAATCTACAATTGATACAAACACTTGTCCATAATGAAAAATGAATTATGTCTTGATTTCTTATTTCAAATCCAGTAGATTACACAAATCATCTACACACACGAGGGGAACATATTTTAAATATTTCATTCAAAAAGAAGCATAGTATTTAAAGTAAGTTAACGTATTGCAAAGAACCTGTTGTTACAAATATATTACACTTGATGTTGAACAGCCTTTTCAGAATCTCAATCATGCAAATTCCTATCTCCTGAAATGAGAATTGATAGTTTTGTTCATGTTTTTAAGAGAGCTAAAGGACCTTGTCAATGCACTTATATTTAATTGTCGTTACTACGGTATGTTATCACCATTGGTCTCATTTCAATGCAAAACACAATAAGGAGGCTGTAATAAGTATCATAACAATGCTGTATAGTAGCTAGGGACACTCCCACAAAACGTGGTGTACATTAGATATTACACATATGTGTTTACTTCTTGTTTGCCCTCAAGAGTTTTAAGTTAATGATTTGTCAGTGGGATTAGTTCCATTTAGATAAAGCTAGACTGCTTTTCAGGAACAAACAGCCCTGGTTACCTAGGAGAATTAAAACGCTGATAAGGCATGTCAACAATAGCTCGTGTAAGCAATGGCCACTGTTTATAAGGCTACTGCATAAACAGGCACAGCAAACAGACAACATGCTACTTTTAAATATTTCTCTTCTCAGACAATGGTTCTGCAGCTTTAAGGGTCCTGCAGAACTTCAGTGATTTTTTTTTGCACAGGCTTAATCACACTGTCAGGAGGTCAGTGTGAGACCAGCATGAATTGCACACTGTTCTAATGCACATCCAATTAATTTTAGAATTCTAGAGAAAGTTCCACACCAATGCAGCTGAAACCATATCACGAAAACCTTACCCCAATTCATACAAAGAGACTATTTTTTGTCCAGTTTAATACAATAATACAATACTAATTATTACATTTTAGATAACCAATGTCTTGGAGTTCAGGGACGTCACCAATACACCAAAAATGGATGACATGTTCTTATTAATATGAATTAATATTTTTAAATACAGTTGCTGTGGGGTGCTCTGAATTCAAAGCTTGGCAAAGCGGTTATTGAGAAGTAACTGCTACAAGCTGACAAATGAAATATGAAAAACAAAGCACCCAAATGTGTATACAATTAAAACGGGGTACACAATGGTTCAATTTGCTCCAACCATGTTCTTAATGGTTTTATTGAACATATTAAGCCACCAAACAGGTCCAAAAGCAATTATTATTTCATTAAACTTGCTTGAACCTGGTGTAGACTGGCTCTCCAGCACTACAGTATATTATACACCTCAATGGCCAATCAGCTTGCTAACAGTATTGTCGTTACCTGGCATGATAAAGCTTGATTTATTGAAAACACCAGATCGCAAACAGATGCATTGGTTTCTTATGACATGGCCATTGCAACAAGCGCACAAGGCTTGACTGCCTAGCAACCATGTAAACACACTATTGAAGAAACCTGGATCTCATGCAATGAGATGGTGAGGGATTTATGATACAACCTAATATATGTTTAATCTACATTAGAAAAATAAATGAATGAAATGCTAATATTATTTTGTACCATGCATGCCTTTATTCTGAATTCATCTGAGGGTTGACTCTGAGATGAGAACTGGCACTAAAATAAAAAGCAATACATCTGCATCTATTTATGACTGAATCATGTACTGTGGCATTGCTGTTGGAATGTGCATAAAATTGCTGCAGAGTGTGTTTGCTTAGCCATGCACCTTGCCTTGTAATTCACTGTAAATCCTTTGATTGGGGATGTTGCATTGAAAAGCACTTGTGTAAATAATGCCTTTGCTCATGTGCTTGGAATTGAAATTAACAGATATAAAGCACACTCAGAGGCACTGAGACAAAGAGAAGTTGCCTACTTTAACAACCACACACAGCAATCAACTCCTTTTAATACGGTAGTACTGCATAGAGTAGTAGAGTAAAACCTAAATGAAAGCATTGCAGCAAAAGTATATGAAGGCATGGTCAAGGCATACAGCTCCTATTTATCAAATGGTGCAACTGAATCCCAGACAGGGGTATAGTGGAGGCATATGCATTCTGTACATATGTATTCTACAGTTATCATCTTCTGCATCTTCAGAAAAACAGGTTCACAGACACAGGCACCTACATATACTGTACTGGGGCCCTAACACAAGTCTGGCCTGCAGCAAATAATACAAAAATAAGCATACCAATGATTTATCAGGACTTTCTGGTATTAAAATAAGTAATATTTTTCAATCCAATTTTACTAAAACTCCCACACCTCTTTTAATATTTTCCTCAACCCACAGTACTATACATCTGTCATTTTTACAGGTTTATTGTGACAGACGTTTCTGTATGGTCACATATTCTAGACTCAGTTCAATCGTCTTCCTGTTTTCATTTTATTATGGCATCTCTCTATTAACATTCTCCTCTGCTGATCTTTTTTTTCAATATACAAAAATGAATATTAAAATCAAACAAAACAAACAACCACTGTTGTTTTGTAACACAATATTATTAATAAATAATAGCACATTACCATAGCCACTAAGTTAAATAACCATTTACGTAATGTCAATTACCAGCAGAGCTGCCCAAATCTATTATCCGATTATTTGGTTAAGCTCACCTCATGTGAGGCTCATTTACAGAACCATTCCAATTGAAACAAGTGAAGAAATAGCTGCTTGAAGTTGTGATGATTGCTGTTCGCCACAGTCTAAGAAAGCAGCAATCATCAACAATTGAAGCAGCTGTTTCTTCACTTGTTTCATTTTGAATGGTAAATTAGTCCGATCAACAACAATGACTGTTACCTGAATATTAGCACCTAATTTCACTGGAGAGCTCGATCCGAGTATTCAAATAACCGTTTTGTGCAGCACTTTTTACCAGTATTAAATAATAACTCAATCAACCAAGGTATTTTGAATACTTATGCAGAACTTTATAGCTGCAAAGTCAAAGCAACTCAATCCTTAATTTGCCTGGGGAACTAAAAGTATAGGAACCCATCAAAAATAAACAAGAAACTGTATTTGTTTGTAAGGAAACAAATACAGTTTCAATGTTGAAAGTCCCTACATTGTGATTATATTCAGAATGTGGAGATTTGGATAATCAGCTTCATGTAAACACACAATGCTGGACCGAACTAGCTCTAAGCAAGCTCTCTTACTAGATTGGTTAAGCTGGGTTTATATTATTCCTTCCAGTGCCTTAGTTCTGTTTGTGTATCTTATATTATGTGACGGGGACTCAATTTTAGCCTTTCCACTCTAGTGCACTGACAGTGTAAGGATTATTGCCCACATTGTGAAACAGGGAACATAGCAATACCAATACATAGCAACATGAAAATAATATTTTGGAAATACATACTGTACAACACAGAGCATAAAGTGCCAATATTATCGTGCATTATACTGTCATATACCTCTGCTGTACTATGACATTTCTGTTTCAGACTCACGTGGTACTGCATTATCTAAGAGCTATCATTAGTCAAAGTCAGTGATAAACAACACGGTTAATCTTGAACACACAGTTTCAAGTATCAGTATCTTAAGCAATCATAAGATACTGCTTTATTTACAATTGAGCAGTCAACCATATTGAAGACCTTGTTAGTACTGTAGATATACTTGTATTTTCTTAGGATTTATTATCCAGCTACAGGGAAATACAGTAGCGGAGGCATCTAGAGAATTGCTTGTCAAATTACGATGAAATTTGCGAGACATCCTTTAGCACAGACAACTGATCATACCAGATACTGTAAACAGCAGCGGACCCTACTCGCTAAGCCACCCAGCAGAATGATTAATGGCCACAAGGCAAGCCTCCGTTTGGGTGAATATGTTCGCTAAATCAGAGATTGAGTAAAGGTTAATCTGGCTTTCCTTTTACATCTACTAATAGATTCATACAGCAGAGCTTTCATTATCTTAATGGAGATCAAGCATCATGGGGTTCAGTTCATAGGCAAATGTAAATCATAAATTTAAAATCCCATCTTGCATAGCACTGCCACTTGTAACAAATATATGCTGTACTGAATAAACCAAAGTGAAATAGTTTGTTTTGAGGCAAACAACCTTTCATAATCAGGTTAATGCACATGTCCTTTTTAGAATTAATGATAAGTGATAGTTTAGAAGAAACTAGCTTCATTCATTTTCAGGTGTCAACAGCTTAATAATGAAGGATTTGTTTCATTAAATAGTTTCACAAAAGTGTTTTATAAGATTTAAAAAGCAGGTAATCGTGATCTGAATTACAACTCATGTGGAGTGATGGGCAAACTGTTAACCCAATACCATCTGCTCCCCAAGACAGATGTCTGCTTATATCCCCAGATATGCAAGACAGGTTTAAGGTACAAAAATGACTGTGTACACTGACAAGTTACAGTATTTGCTTGTTTGGAGCTTTTAAAGGTGTATGGTCTCTTCTAACGCACTTAAAAGCGAATAAAATAATTAAAGGGCCCTCCCTGTTGATTTCCATACTTTAAGAAACAAAATACACTTACTCACATGCTTTTACCTTTGGCGTTGGTCCCATTTGATCGACTACATAGATACCTATATTCGGTAATATAAAGATTGTTGGAAGGCTTCTTTTAAGCCTGATCAGTGACAGCATTGGTAGCAGGTTCACGGAGCACACAGACTGAAACTCTACACCTTCATCCTACAGTAGAGTCAGTAATAATGACTGACAGCAAACAAATCATGCCACAGTGAAATACCACTTGTTCCACTAGATCAACTGCCAAAAAAGAAAGCATGAAAGAATAATCATTCTGTGAAATGCCTAGGGTCAAGCACACACATTTCTAAGTGCAGGTAAAGCTGAAATTGGCCTACACTGATGCCTGATGTTGAAACTAGGACCTAGTCACCACCTTTATACCTATCTTGTTCTTTTCCACTTGATTGTAACAGTATAAGGTTATAAAATGGATATACAACTGAGTTTTAAAATAGAAGCATGAAGTACTTATCATTAACGGTTTCTGAGGTAAGGCAGGAGGTAACCACAAATGTGCCTACAAAATGGTTAGCTATGGAACAAATGTCAGCCTATGTACTCCAGTCAAGATTGTTGATAAAATGATGTGGCTCTAATATCCATGTAGCTCTTCTAGACCGTTGTTCAAGAAACCTGCTTAAATATGCAACTTTCTTTTCTAATTCAACAAAAGTGGACAGCAGTGTGGAGTAGTGGTTAGGGCTCTGGACTCTTGACTGGAGGGTCGTGGGTTCAATCCCAAGTGGGGATACTGCTGCTGTACCCTTGAGCAAGGTACTTTACCTAGATTGCTCCAGTAAAACCCAACCTTATAAATGGGTAATTTTATGCAAAAATAATATGATATCTTGTAACAATTGTAAGTTACCTATATAAGGGTGTCTGCTAAGAAATAAATAAAATAAATAATTCATGAGTTAAAGTTGAATTGTTTCCCACAATCTTTCTTTCCCCTTCTCTCTTAAGCGTTCAAGCATCTATTAGTAAATGTCAGGATACCTGAGAAGATAAACAGCTCTTTCAATATCATTAAGGCCTTCATCCACAGTCAGTTTTTCTATCTCTTCTGCACTCTGTAAAATAAGAAATAACAATATAATAAAACATGTGTAATTATTGATCTCAGTTACTAAAAGAATAAGATTTATTAGCAACTATATGGTTTAAATTATTGATAACCAAGCTATTAGCTCAGGTGAGGCACTACCATTTCCCCCCTTTCCTTTGTTTTCTTTGCTATTTTTTTTACATTAATGCAGATTAATTCAAATACAAACACATTGCCTCTTGGTAGCTAATAACTTCCTGTGCTATAGTACTGTCTTAATACAATGCTCATGCTGAAATCAGATCATGTGACCTAAAGCGCAAGAACTGATTAGGTACCTGGAAGATTTAAAAAAAAATGCAAATGCTGTACCTTAGTCAGAAAACCTTGGATATTTTCCAAATATAACATCAAGATCTAAACGGCTGAATTACATTTATGTTAGGAATGGAATGTGTCATTAAACTAGTCATGTATATTTTAAAATGATCCATGCAATGCGTCTTTAAAAACGACCTTTAACGAAAAATAAAAAGATAGTACATTACTGTATGTGGGTGGTGTGGGCTGGGGTGCGGGGGTAGTGTGTGGATGGAGGAAGAGTGGGAGGGCTATAGCAATAGTTTGCGGTCACAAAATAATATAGCAGCTTGGATAACACTGTAACCCGCCCCTCTTCAATCATTTCAATTGATTCAATATATTACGCAGGTATTTCCTGGCATTTAAGACATCACTTCAATTGTACAATACAATTATTTTAAAAATAAATAAATGATCACACTGGAAATATTCTGTGGTATATTTTTCAGTGTCGTTGCTTTGGCCATGTTTTGAATGAAACAGTGTTGACCGCTTACTATACATGTAATTGGCGTCTCTTAAATTTACAATGCACTGGCCTCCTGTACTCTTCAATGACGCAGTATTTGACCCAAATCAAAGGTTGTGAAACCTAAAATTAAACAAAACGTCAGGCTTTGAAAATGTCAGTGATTAGGAAATGAGCAGTGCTTAGGTTATATTTAATAGCATGACACCAAGTGAATTCTGTGCACCGTTTTCAACTAGTTTCTCCTACATTCATTTCTTGCTTGAAGTAATGAATTACCGACATGATATAACGCCCTTTGCACCTTTACAAAATATTATTTAATGTAATATTAAACTGATTACTCATGTATTTGTTTATTTATGTTGATGTATTGCATTAGCATTGCGTTTTTTGTAACATTTGTTGCTGGAAAACCTTGAAAAACTCTCAATAGATACAATATTTGAATTTTCAGCACAAAAGGAAAACTGACTACTGAACACAATGTTGATCTAAGGAAAGGAAACCCATATTCCAGATACATTACATAGAAATAACCGCGCAATAAATCAGACACTATAATAAAATGGGAGTTACATAATAAACAAAATAAATACCGTAAGACTTCGTCGTACAGGCCTTTCAATGAGTGCGAGGTCGTGCAGATCGTCTATCTGCCCGAACAAACAGGTCTGATTGAAAGTCATTTTTCTCCAACTTATTATTTTTTATTTTTATTTGCTGTTACTCCTCCACCATGACCCAATCACTAAAGTATAAAGTAATACTCTGAGTAATGAGATAACCTGGGACTGATAATATCCACCCACGAGCAAGTCTCTCTGATTTAAAAGGCTCTTATTAAAATGTCTGCAATGATGCCAGGCTAAATCTAGAACCAGGTTTAGTCTTTTGTTTTCATTACATGATTGGCATATTGCAAATATTAATGTCTGAGACCCAATGATTTTTTTTTGTCCTGAAAGTTTTTTTTTTTTTTTAATTCTTCAGCTCATAAATGAAGTCCCAGTGATTTTAAAGCAGTTCGTTAATGTTGTGGTTCTTAAAAAAAAAAAAAAATCTCCCAAATAATATTTACGACGTCGCCACTGAACAGTTTGAAAAAGCCCCTCCTGGTCTTGATACATCCAGAAGTCTGGTTTGAGGGCTTGTTTCTTCCAATATAAGCGTCCACAAATGGAAATTGGCTTGTGTTGGTCTATGCATAAAATTAAACACCTTGCTGAGACTGATGCGTTCTTTCCGTTGTAACTTTAGCCAGCTCGGGTGCCTGTTCTTTCCTGTCCGTTTTGCTATTATTCCCTTTTTTTGGCCAGGCCGATGTTTCATCTCAAATTTTGTTTAAGTTCCTTCAACAGCAGATTTGAACCAGCCATTTAAACACATTTAAACGTCGATTCACTTTGCTTAGAAAATGGTCCAACAGCCAAATTTTAGAGCTGTTAAGGGGAAATCTACATCATGAATGTAGAAATCTATCGTAACACTGTCAACTTGTAGTATCACTAACGAAAGCAAGAAAAGGAGCTCTCTCTGGACTGACTTCCACACACAGCACACTGCAGCGAAACTGGTCTCCATGGAGACGCGGCGCTACAGAAATATCTCACCAGACAAACTTACTGCACTGTACGTCAACATTGCACAGCAGAATGAGGCAAGGGATTACGACAGTCCCACGATTGCGTTCTTAAATGGATACTCATGAAACGAAATATTTTTTTTGTACATTGCGTCAGTCGTGGACGCACTTAAAAGTAACAGTCAGTGTCCACTTATCCATTTTAATATTATGATGTCAATTTCCCAACACACCCAGCAGAACAATCTGATCAGATTGTATTGCCAAATAGAACAATTCACATGTACATTAGTAATTACAAATATTTACAAAAAGGTTGCTGTTTAAAGCCTCGGTACAGTTAAACTACATTTGTTTTACTTGACACCTATGGAGGAAGATAAACATAAAATAGTGTTTTTGTTTTACTGGTAGTATTTTGCAAGACACATGAACAAGCTGATATTTTTAACATAGTATCAATGTTTTCAACTACAGTATGTAAAAAAAAAAAAAAAAAATAATAATAAGGTAAATTGACTTTCTGCGCCCCCTGCTGGACGCTGTCCAACAAAGCCGTGTAATAATAGTGCAGACTGTTTTCCAGTTAACACTGTACAAGCTAATACGTTCAATCATAGCGCTTGTTAAATATAATGTAAAGCGTTGTAAATTCATGTAGTGTAGTGGACCTGACCCCTATGTTAATTGTAGCATATATTTTAACAGAGACATCTCTTAGCAGTGACATTTGATTTTAAATATCAGGGTACACATTTTCTTGTTTAATTTTACATGTATTGAGGAGATTACTTGTCCGATGCCTTATATAAAGGCATCGGACAAGTAATATATATATATATATATATATATATATATATATATATATATATATATATATATATATATATATATATATATATACAGATACTAATGCACAAGTTTTAGGCAGGTGTGAAAAATGCTGTAAAGTAAGAATGCTTTCAAAAATAGACATGTTAATAGTTTATATTTATCAATTAACAAAATGCAAAGTGAGTGAACAGGAGAAAATCTACATCAAATCAATATTTGGTGTGACCACCCTTGCCTTCAAAACAGCATCAATTCTTCTAGGTACACTTGCACACAGTTTTTGAAGGAACTCGGCAGGTAGGTTGGCCCAAACATCTTGGAGAACTAACCACAGTTCTTCTGTGGATTTAGGCAGCCTCAGTTGCTTCTCTCTCTTCATGTAATCCCAGACAGACTCGATGATGTTGAGATCAGGGCTCTGTGGGGCCATACCATCACTTCCAGGACTCCTTGTTCTTCTTACGCTGAAGATATTTCTTAATGACTTTCGTTGTATGTTTGGGGTCGTTGTCATGCTGCAGAATAAATTTGGGGCCAATCAGATGCCTCCCTGATGGTATTGCATGATGGATAAGTATCTGCCTGTACTTCTCAGCATTGAGGAGACCATTAATTCTGACCAAATCCCCAACTCCATTTGCAGAAATGCAGCCCCAAACTTGCAAGGAACCTCCACCATGCTTCACTGTTGCCTGCAGACACTCATTCGTACGCTCTCCAGCCCTTCGCAAACAAACTGCCTTCTGCTACAGCCAAATATTTCAAATTTTGACTCATCAGTCCAGAGCACCTGCTGCCATTTTTCTGCACCCCAGTTCCTGTGTTTTCATGCATAGTTGAGTCGCTTGGCCTTGTTTCCACGTCGGAGGTATGGCTTTTTGGCGCAAGTCTTCCATGAAGGCCACTTCTGACCAGACTTCTCCGGACAGTAGATGGGTGTACCAGGGTCCCACTGTTTTCTGCCAATTCTGAGCTGATGGCACTGCTGGACATCTTCCGATTGTGAAGGAAGTAAGCATGATGTGTCTTTCATCTGCTGCAGTAAGTTTCCTTGGCTGACCACTGCGTCTACGGTCCTCAACGTTGCCCGTTTCTTTGTGCTTCTTCAAAGAGCTTGGACAGCACATCTGGAAACCCCTGTCTGCCTTGAAATTTCTGCCTGGGAGAAACTACCTTGTGTCTTGTTGCTGTGCTCAGTCTTGCCATGGTGTATGACTTTTGACAGAAACTGTCTTCAGCAACCTCACCTTGTTAGCTGAGTTTGGCTGTTCCTCACCCAGTTTTATTCCTCCTACACAGCTGTTTCTGTTTCAGTTAATGATTGTGTTTCAACCTACATATTGAATTGATGATCATTCGCACCTGTTTGGTATAATTGTTTAATCATACACCTGACTATATGCCTACAAAATCCCTGACTTTGTGCAAGTGTACCTAGAAGAATTGATGCTGTTTTGAAGGCAAAGGGTGGTCACACAAATATGGATTTGATTTAGATTTTTCTTCTGTTCACTCACTTTGCATTTAGTTAATTGATAAATATAATCTATTAAAATGTCTATTTTGAAAGCATTCTTACTTTACAGCATTTTTTCACACCTGCCTAAAACTTTTGCACAGTACTGTATATATATATATATATATATATATATATATATATATATATATATATATATATATATATATATATATATATATATATATATATATATATATATATATATGGGAAGTTGGCTCTTTGAGCAAAAACTATTCCACATAAAAATAAAAAATAAAAACTCCTCGAGGTTTTAAAAATCTGCATCCTTGCTTTATTCCTGTACTGTTCGCATGCACTGCTGGACTTTGCTTGTTGTTTTCATTATTGTCAATAAAGTTCTTGACGTTCTCTCCCCTCTGATTGGTTGGTTATGAGTGACGTAAGACTGTCATGGCGGCGCCCTCGTGTCATGCGTCAGTTCTGCTCAGTTTGCGCATGCGGATATTAGTACAGTCGGGAAAATAACGACCTGAACGAAGTTGGAGTTAATACTTTATTTGGTAATTGTAATGTATATTTGTGTTTTAAAGATCAATTCGTATTAGTATTACATTTATTAGACATTGTTGGTAAACATTATCAGACTGTAACGTGTTTACAAGTTCAACAGACAGCGTGGCTCACATACTGTAGGAATGATCTGTTTATATATTTATGATCGAAAATAAAACCAAAAGATTTACAGTAGCTACTCTTGCATATGGGGTACTTAATTTAAACCTATGTATGTCATTAACATGTTGTCGGTACTAGTCGTATGCATTACCGCACATTGACTTTTGCCATATTTCAGAAATTAAGGTTGTAGAAAGACCATGCCTGTTAAGCAAAGTTACCAGTGGTTCAAGGAGGGTGAACTTTATCGTGTATAAAACAGAAACAATACGCGTCTATACGTGTAAACAAAGGCGAATGTCAGCTTAGTCTGACATTCATTTATCATGTCATTCATTTATCATGTTTCTGCAGATGTCCTAAAACAAAATGTGAATTACATTATGGCTAACTGATCTCTGTACGTAATCAAAGTATACACGTTTGTGCACATTAACTGAATATTTGAGTGGAATATTTGGATTGAAAAGAATTAGAAACTAAAATGCTCTAGCTCCATGATTTCATTAATCGAATTCTTGTGTTTATGTATACAGACCTACCCCAAGTTATCTTTTTAAATTGGATACCCTTGCTGCTGGAGCTGACCTTATATCTAAAATAAAGATCAGTTTAATCACAGATGCACCAACTGGCCACTACTGAAGTGGTATCCAGGGTAAAACAGTGGATAAGAAACTGAGGACAGCAATACTGACTTTACTGTCTCTATGATTTTTTTTTTAATTATAGGTAAAATGAAGATAAAGAAATCAAAGCAAACAACCTTTCGGTCCCCTGCCAAATCCAAGCGGGGGATCCAGGTGAAGGGAACCTGGACGCCAGTGGAGATGGACCCCAGTCTTTTCTCGGAGGAGGACATGGGAGGATTAGTCTGCTTTGAAGAGCTCACAGACTACAGCCTGTTCAGTTCTAACGCTATGGAGAAGGTGACAAAGAAAAGAAAAGCTGACGATGGAGAGGATTCAGACAATCAAGTGAATGAAGACGACAACGGGGAATCACAGCAGACGGCTAAGAAGAAAAAAAAGAATGTGAAAAAGCAAAAGCAACTGGCAGAGTCTACAGATGATACCACTTTTGATAGCAATGATGGTGAGCAAGACAGCAAGGTCCTCAATGACACTCAAGAAGGGTCCCTAGATGAACCAGTGGACAGTGGAGAAGAGGATATTGTGGAACCCAAAAAGGTGACCAAAAAGAAAAAGAAAAGGAATAAAAAGCTGAAGAAAGCAACAACCAATCCTGCTCAGCAGCCAAAACCAAGAAGAAGGTGGAAAACTGGACGAATGCCGCCCCTTTAGATCATCTGGTCAGGACTGTGACGCCTCGGCATGGAAGGATCTGTTTGTTCCAGAGCCTGTCCTTAAGGCGTTGGGCTCTCTAGGTTTTAACGCACCTACACCTATTCAAGCCCTGGCCTTGCCCCTGCAATCAGAGACAAGATGGACATTTTAGGGGCTGCTGAAACAGGTAAGTGACTCCTAATCTCCTTTGTGAAACTAAACCTCAGTAACCTTGGGGATATCACAGAAGGCAACGGCTGCAACAATAACCATTATGAATATCTATCCATGTGGTTTTTTGTATAAAATAAGACTGTCTAAATCATGAACTGCAGCTTTCAGAGTATTGAAAGCACTTTGTTTCCTTGGCAACAGCCTGAGCGCCAGCAGGCAGTTTAATATTTATTTGAATGCAAATTACACAATGTTCCTAAGGAATTCATTTTATATTGTATATTTTCTTTTAGCTCATACATTAAAATCTGCAACACTTTCTACAGAACCTGCTGTTCCTTGTAAATCTCATATCCAAGTCTTAACCAGGACTCCTTGACTGCCGCAATTGGATCATAAGATGCAGGCATGGTCCTGACAATGTATGCAAATGCACCCAGATTTAGATCGAGTATAAAAAAAATGGAATTAACACATTGAGACTGTGGCCTGATATAGAAAGGTGTCATGGCATGATGAGCTGTTTAAAAATAAGAAAACAGTGGTTGAAACCCCTATCGTCTCTTGTGTCTTTCCCAATCCAGGAAGCGGGAAGACTCTGTCTTTTGGCATTCCGATGATCCACATGATTCTGGAGTGGCGGAAAGCTCGGGATGCTCGGAGCAAAGAGGCACTTGACAGCCAGGATAATCCCACCGAAGAGACTGGTGAAGATGGCCAAGTCATACCATCAGGGCTGAAGGAACCCTCTGATCAGCCTGACGTTGCAGTTTTGACAGAGGAAGAGGATGTGCAGGGGGAGGAAGACAGTGAGGTGGACGAGGACTCCCAGCAGACCGGATGTGTCAAAGTGATCGAAAACGTGGAGTTTGATTTTGAAACGACTGAAACTACTGACAAGAGTGCCAAGACCAAAGATTTGTTTGAAAAGAACCCATTACTGGGGCTTGTCCTGACCCCAACCAGAGAACTGGCTGTCCAGGTTAAACATCACATAGATGCTGTTGCAAAGTTTACAGGTCAGTAAAAGGGTATAAAGAATTCTGTGTGTGCACGTGTATTCACCAGCATATTGTCATGACAATTCAAATAGATTTTTATACTGTATTTCTGTGCGGAGCTAATCAATGCAAAATAGCCAGTTTTATGTATTCTAGTTTTAGAGAAAATATATAGTTATTGTTCTTTTTAATGAAAAAAAGAGGATTATCAAGTTGCAACTCATTTGTACTTTTCAAATAAAAACAGGGCCTTTTTTCCCCAAAATGTATGACTTGTAATGTGTAACAGGAGGTGTCAGGTGTGAATAACCAATGAAAGTCACCAGTAAAATGCTGTCTGTCTTTAGGTATCAAGACTGCCATTGTTGTGGGGGGAATGGCTCTTCAGAAGCAAGGGAGAGTGTTAAATCGCAGGCCAGAGATAGTGATCGCAACACCGGACGCCTCTGGGAGCTAATTAGGGAAAGACATCCGCACCTCTCAAATCTCAAACGGCTCAGGTATGTTATCTACAGTTACAAGCACTCTGACCTTTCAAGGAAGCAGCTGGTATCAAATGGCCCACAGCGTATAGCTTGTTAATCTTGAGATGGATTCTGTAATGCCCACTGTTCCTTAATTACAATGTCTTGTGTCTCATAACTGATCACTGCATACATGACTCAGTATTTTAAACATTGTTTTACATAAAATATATTACTCCTACTGCCACCCTATGGCCGAATGTAATTATTCATCCAATTTGTTTATGAAAGTTGTAGTATGAAAAGTTTAGTAGTTTAAAAATATTAAACTAGACTAGACCACCTACCTATAAAGACAGCTTTTAAAAAGTATAGTACTAAACAGAAATCTGGACCAATGGGCCTCTTATGTCAACCACTTGTCTGTTCGATATCTTTTGTTGTAAAGCCCTAGAAACATGCTTTAATATGATAACTTCATTTTTGTCTAAGTCTTCCCAGAACAATATTAGGTTACAGATTCATGAAACCGGCATTTTTATGACCTTCAGGCACTTTCTCACCATGTGGGGCATGAGTTACATAGCTCTTCTTTTACACCGGGCATCATTTTCTCAATCTCATGTGGTTTATAATAGGAAAAGGAAAAACCTCATCAGAAATTGAGCTGGAATGTACCCTTTTCTGTGTATCTTATAATTTAGTGTTAAATGTTATGGATGTATTTTAGAAGTTTTTCACCCATATTATAAAAATTAAAAAAGTAACTGAAATGGTTATTAAAAATTCATAATTTTTATCAAGCTTGGTTACTGGACCCCAGGTTGCATTAAAGAATATTTTTCAGGCTGTATGCTTGGTGTGTGTAATCCTATTCTAATCCCTCTTTACCCCCTAATCCCTAGATGCCTTGTGATCGATGAAGCGGACCGGATGGTTGAGAAGGGACACTTTGATGAACTGTCCCAGCTCTTGGAGATGTTAAATGACACCGAATTCAACCCCAAGAGGCAGAACTTTGTGTTCTCTGCCACGCTGACCATGATTCATGAGGCCCCGACGAGGATATTGCAGAAAAAGAAGGGGAAGAAGATAGACAAGGAGAGCAAGCTGGAGACACTGATGGAGAAAGTGGGGATCAAATCCAAGCCCAAGATTATCGACTTGACCAGGAAGGAAGCCACCGTGGAGAGCCTAACAGAGACACGCATCCACTGCGACACGGACGAGAAGGACTTCTACCTCTACTACTTCCTGCTGCAGTATCCTGGGCGAACCATGGTCTTCGCCAACAGCATTGACTGCATCAAGCGCCTCAACGCGCTGCTCACCATTCTGGACTGCACCCCGCTCCCACTACACGCTAACATGCACCAGAAGCAAAGACTGAAGAACCTGAGAGATTTGCCGAGAGAGAGCGTTAGTCTTCTCTTCTTGATTTTGATCTAGGTGTAGGGGTGTTAGATGCAGTTACTTTTTCTTAAATATTTAAACTTTAGGATAAAATTGTATTATACTTGGAATATATGTAACCAATCAGTAAAACCCCAAGAATCCCTCCAATGCTACATTTGTATAAATCACAGTTCTATAAGTGTACAAGACTACATGTGCACAGCATTTGGGTACTGTATATATGGAAAGGACTGAATACATACTGAAATAAATTAGCCTACCCTCTACAGTTAATACTGTATACACACTAAGGTTACCAGATCAACTATGCCTTCTTGAAAACAGCATTAACGTTACTTTTATATTTCCCCCTGCAGTTGTGTTCTGCTCACAACAGATGTGGCTGCTCGTGGACTTGACATTCCAGATGTGCAACATGTTATCCATTACCAGGTATTAAGTCAGATATTATAACTAATAATTTGTAAAATGTATTAAGTGCTGTTTTGACTAAAAGCAAACTTTATGTAGTCTCAAGTTTATCGACAGTTATTTGACATCACTTAGTCATTATATTTGAACAGTTTACTTACAAAACAGTACTAATATATAGTATACATAATAACTCAATGTAAAGGATACCTTTAACCTAGGATTAGGCTGTTCCAACACGTTTCCACATTTTAGAGATTGCAATCAAAAATGTTTCTCCTGTCCGTTTCTCTAGGTCCCTAGGACATCCGAGACTTATGTGCACAGAAGTGGCAGAACAGCCCGGGCCACAAAGGAAGGTCTCAGTTTGCTCTTGATTGGACCCGATGATGTGATGAATTTCAGGAAAATATACAGGACATTGGGAAAAGATGAAGAGCTGCCTCTCTTTCCAATACAGACAAAATGTATGGCAGCGATAAAGGTATGTGGCCTATCACTATAGCTAACTGAGAAGTACTAAGTTCTCTGCTTCTGCTAGACTCACTATATAACAAATTATTTCCATCAACCACATCTAAAATAGGGTTGTTGGGAAAACAACAAGTGGAGCTTTCTGACATGAATTCTTGTATGAACCCTGCAAACATACAGCCTACAGATCCCAAAACGCTCTTTCCAAAACTCTTGTGTTTCCTTACAGGAACGTGTGAAGGTGGCAAGAAAAATTGAGAAAATTGAGTATCACAGCGGCCGAGCAAAGCAACACAATTCCTGGTTTCAGAAAGCTGCCGAAGCACTAGAAATAGACCTGGATGATGATGTTTTAATAGGTAAGTGTGTGCTCCACTATAAAAGAGCAGAACAATGGCTGGTATAATATACCTCCCACCTTTTTATATAGTATTCTGCTTGGTATGAAAGATTTTAGAATATTCTGTACGGATGTTATGAGTGTATTACGCTTTCAGTTCAAGCAGAGGGGGTTAATTGGAAATAGCAAACCTTTACAGAAAAGTGACATTTAAAGGTTAGCCTAGTGATGCCTCTCAATGTATGTATATATTTTTGAAAATGGTCACCACCAGTTGTTATTCCTCATGTAGGACTGTACTTTCGAACAGCAGATCTCAAATGCGCTTCCTGTCTTTTCAGGGGAGGCCAGGATGAATACGCCGGACAGGCAAAAGCAGATGATGATGAAAGGCATGAAGACGCATTTGAAACACTTGCTTTCACAGCCCGCTTTCAAAAACACCATGAAAACCAAATATCCGACGCAAATGGGCAAGCTGATCCTGCCTGAGAAGCCAGCAAGGGAAGAAACTGCACTGATTACTGTTACCAACCAGAAAAAGAAGGAAAAGAAGCAGCACAAATAACTACTACACAATATTATCAGTTTCTTGTATACATCTGTAATCTCTTGGGGAGAGAATACTGTATGGATTACTACTTCAGTATAAAACTGAAGAGAAACACAAACTTTATTTTTAATTGATGTACAAAAACAAAAGAAATTGGAAACTTGTGTTATGTTTAATAATATAATGTCCAGTTTTTCACTTATATTAATCAGTTGTAATTTAGGATTGTTTAACTTACTGTGAGTGAATGAGACTGGGGAAAAATGTGATCACTGGGGAAACAAGTCTGTTCAAGGAGTTTAAATGAGATTTTTTGTTCTGTTGCAATTTAGTGTAATGTAACAGTGCCATACAGAACAATGAGTTAAATACAATGTTGTGTGTAAAAATAATCTATTCAAGAGGCTTTACATGAACATTGCTACACACAAAACAAGACAATAATTAGATTCATGCAGTTTAACAATGGAATAAGTGTGATAGACAAGTTTAAAAATATATATTTCTGAATATTATTGGGACAAGAAAACTTCTGTAATGTACACAGACTGTACATAAATAAACACTTTCATTGGCACACAGGTCAATGTTCAGTCAAATGTCTAATTTACTATTTTCTTCATGGACACCCATTATAAAAAGATTAATAGTGTAGAGACACCCATATTACCAGAAGGTGGGGTATATATCCAGTTAATCAAAACAGCTGTGGTTCTAAATACCACTGTTACTTAAATGATTAGGACGCTGCCTAGCATTTAACACAGAAATAACACTAAAGAGGCTCATGTTAGATGTTTTAATTTAATAACCTTTAATTATATAAACATTTTGGATCAGTATAACATCACCACATGTTGTTCATGTATTAATGCGAGTCAGGTGCATGCAGTTTTTTTTAAGACCTTTAATTCTGATGCTTTTTATATTAAATTGTATTTCAAAGTGTGCAATTTACCCATGTTATTCTTGTAGGTTACAGTATCTTTCTGTTGTAACCTTTTTGTCCTAAGGGAGTTTGCACAGAAGTCCATTATGCTCTTGGTAACTATTTTGCAGTTTCATAACCACATCCCTACAATAAAGATTTCGCTGTTCCGTATCACCACCCACCAGGAAAATAATGGCTAAAATGCTACTATGAAAACAGAAAAACCCATGTCTTAAAATATAAGCAATTTATTCTATTGTTCATAATTTGTTTATCATGTTTCTTGCAAATATGCAAAGTAGTTCCTGATAATTGCACAGCAGTACACGCTAAATGATAGAGGTTGAACAGTTTTTGGTCTACGGTATACAGACATATACACGTATCTAAGTGTGCTTTCACAGATAAGTCTAAACGTTCACTTTGGAATGTGCTGATTTAGAGGTATCACTTGAATATAGTTCAGTTACCTATAAGCTTCTTGGGACTCAACAACTGAAGCATTGTAAAGTATATCATAATGTGTTGTTTTGTACAGTAGGTGAAGGGAGGGTGTTGATCCGTCAGGTATAATGTGATGGTTAAGCAAGTGAATTGTAGCTTTTTGTTTACAGTAGATGAATGTATATGCGTTTAACGTGGGTATCTTCAGAGCTTATTACATTGCCTTATAAACAACCTTACTGACCTGAACACAGAAATCTCTCAGATTAGGTGCTTCAACAAAGTGCTGGAAGAATTCTGCTCGGTTCTGTAGATACGATGAGGCTAGAAGGCGAAGATAGTGCACAATGATGTCAGGCGTAGTTGGATCATTGAAGTTTGAAAGCAGGCTGGATGCCTGGTCTTCTGTCTGCTCAATCACACTGACAAACTGAAAGAAAAAAGGGTGTAAACAATAGAGACAGCAACAAGCCATGACAGCAGCCATTAATACAGCAGGAGTTCATTACCTTTTATCTATGAATATGGACTTAGTGCATACTCAACAGGAAAATCCTTTTAAAACAGTAAAAGGAATAGACTAAAGAATAGAACAAATTGCTAAATATGAATAAACTAAGAACGTGCACGTTTTACACATTTCAGTATTATATCATTAAACAACTACCTGTATTTATTTCTAATAAAAAAAACAGAAATTGATTTACACTCACAGTGCTCAACAGATTTCTGAATATGTCCTCATCAAATCCTGCAGACAAGAGCTCTGCCTTGCTCTGTATCACAGCTTCTTTGAACCTTAGATGAAAGAAAATATAATTTGATGGGAATGATCATCCCTCAATAATTACTCTTAATTCCTTCAGGGTGTAAATCTACAGCAAAGTCTAGTCACCAGAATGGCCCATAGAGGCATCACTCACTTTTCAGTAACTTGTGCCGTCTTGGATATGGAAGCAGTCCAGGGACGACCCTTACAATCAAAAATATTGCAGGTGTGTATATAATTTAAAATTGATATATATATATATATATATATATATATATATTTTATTTCTGCAGGGTATCTTAAGACTAGCCCTAGTTAATATAACAACCTGCCCTCAGCTTGACACATCAGCTGTAGTTGAATACTCACTTCTTCATCTCTCTTTGTTTCCAAGTAGAGATTCCAGGTGTCCATAGCTGAGGGCCCGATAAAACAGTTCCCATCTCCTCGGATTCTTCTTATGAAGGCGTATCTTTTACTAATATCCTTCCGAAAACAGACACATTGAACCGATTTCATGATAGATCTCCACATATATGCAGACTCCTCAGGTTTCCTGCATTTAGCTTTCCAAACCCTTCCCACCCAGACCTTCATACTGTATATTCTGGCACTGTCAATAGCATACGCAGCAAAGTATGTAGCAAATGCCCTTTCTTAGCTGCTTCTGTGCTACAAAAATTTTGCAAAGCTTGTCAACAAATTTAAAGTAACATCCCATGGTTGAGTACAGGTTTTAATTATAAAATGGTAATGTATGTAGACAAAAAAAAAAAAAAGTCAACCTGATTAATTTTGCAGGCAATTATTATTCAAAAGGGATACAGTTTAACCAGGGAGAACTGCTTTAGGTGACAGTAATGTTATGTATATAAAATAATAATAATAATAATAAAAACGTGCCATTCACTTATTGATTGTAAATGTTACTCTACCCATAACATCTACTTGATACACAGTTAGTAATAACAAGGCTACAATGTGGTTTAAATGATGTGTATACTGTAAACGACCTGTTCAGAGAATATACGCTACGTTAACTTTGGATTGTCCTGCAGCCAACTCTAGTTTTAAGAACTACCTTGTGTTAACTAAAACGATCATGTACAAGGGATCTGGGCCATTCTAAACCCCCTCAATAGTTGCCTGGATCTTTTCCTGCGTCGATTAATTACTTTTACATGACAATTCCTCATACGTAACACCACAGTAATGACGATGCACATTTAACTATTGAGGGGAAATATCTCAATAATATTTTTGATACTATATAAATGTAATGCAATTATTGCTCATCAAATGCAGTACACCACTTTGTTGCTAGCTGGTTACTAATCCCCAGTTTTATTTTAGAATCAGTAGATCTGTGTGTATATATATATTCTACCTGGTATTTGGCATCTTCTGGTTGTTCCTGCAATAATGTCAAGATATCCAATTTATCTGAGACCAAATACGCTGTACCAGTCTAAAAATACAATAAAACAGACTTTATTAATTAAATACACAATTATATACAGTACGGATATCATAAAGTTGTACTACACTCACTTCTAGGCAGCAGATACTTGAATCCTGTACATTGATTGATTGCTGCTACATTTTAACTTTTACTGAAACATGGTTCGTCCCACTGGCACGAAACAATATCAAAACATACACCCTGGATTTCTGTTTTGCTTCGTTAATGTTTTGCAAAGTAACAATGCAGCACAGACGAGTAGAGTTTGTGCAGACAATATCATCAAAATAAATAAATAATGAATGGATTTCCCATTTTAAAGCTTTTAATAAACTGTTCACTGTACTACGCCAAACTAGGCCCTGTCTGTGTTAATTTTGTAAGAACGCTTAAAACTGAAACTAACCATGCTGAAAATTAAATGTTTCTGCACCAAAAAAAAAAAAAAAAAGATATCGCGTCTTTCACATTTTAGGACTGTAACTTCCAATTCAAATTAAAAATAAACAAATCATAAACGTCAACCGTTTTCATGTCTGAAACCGCAGTCTAATAATAACAAGAAACAAAAGACAGCATTCCAACTACTGCATCATCCAATCAGAATAAAGCTAGTTGTTACATGCTCCAATCAGAATAGTCTGAACTAACACTTAAAACTGTTTTTTAAAGGGACAGTACATGTTACAGTAAGAAATGGTTGCAGTTGGGGTTTAAAATAGGCAAGTATAATGGATTTAGAATGAACACATATTATTCTTCAAAAATATTTGGTCGATATAACATGATTTTGTGTACTGATGTTGCCGGTTGGGTTATACTCAGAATACCTACTAAACAAATTAGTTTTAGCCTGATGAATCGATGAATTATTCCTTGTTGACTAAAGCATAGATTTTCTTTTCATTAATATTTTAATTGGTTATGTAAAAAATAGCAACACATTCAAAAACACAAACATATCAAATACCGATTTTTTCTATATTCATTATAAAATCCAATGCAAACAAAAGAAAAGGCAATTATGTACAATTTGACTTTCCATTTAAATAGTCTAACTACAATGGCTCTCAAAATGACAATAAATGGTTTTACTCTTAATACAATCTTTAATGGTTAATCTATAAATGGTTAATTTTAATCCAACTGAGTCCTGCTTTTAGACCTGTATTTGTATCTAACAAATGGTTAAGCAATGTCCAAGTGCTATCTGAATAATGGTTTGTGTCTGAAAACCAAAAGGCCTACCATTTGTTCTGAATGATTACGCTAGCTGGGAAGGGATACAGGCCCTGTATGGTACAGTATGTCTCACTAGTCATTATTATATTATGTGCAAGAATAAGGGGAATCAGAAAGTTCTGTACTGATTGTAGACTGTATTCAGGTAGAATGTTAACCAAACAATACAGAAAAAATATGTGCTGGCTATCAAAAATTGCTTTGGAAAAAATAAAACTGAAAAACTCATTTGACAATACCTTGCTTTAAATGTAAATGCAAGACTAATCATAGGACTGCATCTGCAAAGTTGTAATTAACCATTTATAAATTATTTTATTAGAAAGAAATACTTTAAAATAACCCATAATGTCTTTAAAATCCTGTTAAAAAGCATATTTAAAACCATAATTATAAAATAGGTATTTAAATGTACTGAATGTAGCTTTCCCAAAGAAAAGACAACCATTTTGACATGTTTAAGGGTATTTTCAGTAATTTTCCTAAATGCAGTGACATTACATACTGTTTTAAAGAATGTGTTGTAAAGCCCATTTTGCGCTTTGCATGCAGTCTTTAAGTTTTCAGGTCTGACACATTTCGTTTGCAGCTCCTCAGGTGTGTTTTACTCTTAATCCTCTGCAGCCTGGCTCCTCTTTCCTTATTTCCAGGCAGGTCTGTAGTGCTGGCTATTGCTGAGGTAGACTTCGGTCTGACAGGTTGCCTTTCTCTGAACATCTGCCTTTTCTAAAATGAATTCCTAAAATAAACAATTTAAAACAAGGTTATACACCCTCAAATCGTAGACCGCTAGAAGTGCAAAAACAATTTAAATAGCAGTGAAATAAAGCAACTGTAATAATTCAGTGGGCAACAAAAACATGAATTACTTGATATGTTTCATTGGATGAACATGAATATGTCAGAAAATTGTTGCGATTTGTCTGGTGCCCAGAACTGACAAATAAATCTATGACTATTTTTCAGCAAAGAGTGACTTAAAAAACATGCTCAATTAAAGATGATTTCAGATATTATGTATTCTCTTATGGAATATGCCAGTACTCTCTCTTGTTTTTATGGTTTCATCCAAACTGTACCACCACTGAAACAGAATGTGATCTTACCTTGATCATGTCTAGTTTTGTCAATATGTTAATCTCCTCCAGTGGTCCATAGTGTTGTAAGTAGCACTGATCTGCCAGGTTAGTAATAGCCATGAGCAGGCTGCCAAATTTTTCACTCTGGGGGAGAAACAGAAACTATAAAGAACTTATAATAAAGTGATGAACATTCTGTTTCTTTGTGCTTTGCCTTGACCATTAGAAAATGCTATCATTGTGGTACCAAAGGTTCATACCACTGCAGCTGGCGTTTCTCCTACTGTTTCCCATTGCATTGTAATGTGCATTGTAATCAATGAATTACACTATCAGGAAACAGGCTTGGAGGCTACTGTGTTGTACAGACTGTATAATACTGACCTGGTTTCTGACGAGTCCTTGGTTCAGGTTCAGCTTCATTTCCAGCTGTTTGAATCTCTCCTTTGCCCTGTCCCATTCCATTTGAAGTTCAGAAAACTCACCGTTAGCCATCTGTATAAAACAGAACATCATTTTCAATGTCTGCTTACTAAGGAAGTGTCTCAGTCCCTGGGGTGGGATTGTGCAGGGTAAAATGGATACAGTAAAAAATGGATTTACCTAAAATACAAAACCTCCAGTTTAATGAGATCAAATGAAATGTATACAAACATGATTACATTATGAACTTACATTTTTTTTCTGCACAAAGAGTTATTTCACGCAATTTCCTGAGCAAATAATATTTGGCTCTGGGTGGTGATATGTATATGAAAGTCAAATACTGGGATTAATAAATACTTGGGGTGGAGGTCTTAGTTTCCCATTTTATCACAATCTTAGTGAATATACATATACACATATACATAGTATCCCTAAATACATAATGATAAAGTGCAGAGACACTGCAAATATTGATCAATTTTGCAGGAATTCAGGGCTTATATTAATCACACCCTGTCGTGTCTTAATGCTGATATTTTGCTACCATTGAAAACCAACAGGGTGGGGCATTTGTTATTTTTTTTACTACCTAAAATGAATGATGACCAAAGCTGGTACAGCATTCGTATAGCAGGCCCCACTACGGAGACCCCAGAGCTCTTACCAGATTGGCTGTATCATGCTCCTGTTGCAGAGTCTCAAGCCGGTGCTGGCTGCTCTCCAGCTCATCCGACAGGCTGCTGATTCGGTGAATCAGAGACTCATTGGTGATCGAGAGGGTCTCGTGCCTCCTGATTATAGGCATAACCAGGGAGTCTGCCCCATACTCCAGGTAGTCTGTAAATAGTAAACATGGGATGAACCTTGGCATCCATTAGCACAAGTTCTTGAGCAGATTCAAATCTATTTATTTTACAGATTTTATAAAAATTTTTAAAAAGTGTCTGACTGTGATTCCTGGTGTTTTATCATCCACCCTTAGCTACTGGGACGCTCCTATACAAGGTAATTAGGTGTCCGTAATAATTATTTCTCTGCACCTTGTTTCCATCTGTCACTGGGACAGCAACTCTTACAGAATGGTTTGGAAATGTGCAGAATTTGCTCCTGCCCTGTCACTCTGATGGAGGAAGTTACCCAATAAGAATCCAAAGCTAAGGATGTGACAGGCAGGTTTTAAACTGCGGATTGCAGATAAAAAACATTTCAACAGAATGGAAGGCTGTGAATTAATTTATCAGGAACATATTGGAAGTAGATGAAGGAAATTGCACAAAAAACATGATGTCATTACATATGGTACATTGTCTGGTTTTCTTTTAAATATATTTAACAAGCAATTTAAGTTTGAGCGACAAAGAAAGTGGCCATTAATACATACTCTCAGGCAGCTGGTCAATAATCTTCAGTAAGTAATCCTCATAAATTTTGTTATTCGACACCCTCTTCTGTAAACTGTGCTTCCTGAGATACAAAACAAAGACAATGTATTACATCACACTGCATAGTTAATAGTGGCTATAACTGCTTGTGCAAATAAGAACAGTGGTTAAAGGGTTACAGAACACCCTACAGTGTTTACAAGAAACGCATGGCTTTACCATTGCTGCATCCTGCGTTGTCTGTTTTGCATCAAGGTTATCCAATGGGAAATTCATCTCAACGTTTTTTTCAAGAGCGTTTCCCAGGAGGAAGAGCATTTCTTCTCTTCTGAGTGCGTAATGTATCCAGATCGGTCTCTAACCTACAGCAATGCTGGTGCTTTGATTAAATTGGATGGTTGTGAGAACAGAAACAGAGCATTGTTACTGGAGGGAGACTGATCTGCACACACTAGGAGGCTCCTGAGACAAATTCTCCCCCACGTACGTTGAGAAATGTCATGGTAATGTAATGCTTTTCTTGTGAACACTGCATGGTGTTCTGTGGCACTTTAAGACAATTGCTCGGGAGTGTGTGGTCTCAAACCCAGCATTTACAGTTGCTCTTGTAATTCACCTCATATACACCAGTGCATGTAATTGAACAGTATGAACTCCTGTCTAAACGTTTACAGCCTATACTATATACCTGGCTAGGAGCTTCTCCAGCTGCTGCATCAGACCCTGTATCTCCTTCTCCTTCTGTTGGTTCTCCTTCACTTCTAACTGGCATTTCTTGAGGGCTCTCCTGCGCTTGGCATCATTGTCTCTGAGGAACTTGTCAAACTTTTGAGCCCTTACTTTGCTCTGGAGAGGAGAAAGACAGATAAGCGCACACACACACACACACATTAAAACAGGTAATAAGCGAGCATTTAAAAAAAAAAAAAACATTATTAACTTTCAAACTGATCATTGATCACTCCACTGTAGATATTTCTGCTTTCCATATTTTTACTTGACTTTTTAAGTCTTAGTTATTATGTTGCTAAGTGCTAAAATGGGTCCCTGGTTCATGAATTGGATCATGCAATTGATCTATAAAAACTAGATTGGGGAAACCTGACCATATGGAAACTGTACAATGAACCGAATACACATTATATCATGTATTTGTTATTTATTCTTTACATGTTTTATCAGCAGAAAAGTGATTAGTATACCTAAACTTACAGCTTGCTGTTTCTGCTCAAACTCTGCTCTCCTCTGTTCCAGTGCCATCATGCGATCGCTGAACTCCTGCCGCTTAGCTTCAAGCTGTTTGTTAACCTCTTCCACTTCCACCTCCTTTCTGACCACCAGCGTTCTCTGAAGGGTGTTCACCCCAGTCTCTAAGATCCTGCTGGCAGCCTGCAATATGGACAGGACAGTGTCATAATACTTTCTCTTATAATAATTCACTTCAATAGTTCTTCCATTTTTTATTTTTTATTGATTGTTTGTGTAAGTTAACATTACTCTTTTAACATGTATACACTGTACTGTAGTGGTAGGACTGTGTAGTATTTTGCTGTACATCTTCTGTTGCAACATTATGAATCCCATAGGAATACTTGGGACATTTTTTTAATACATGCAAATTCACTATATACTATAATTTCTTGTTTCAATTACTATCTGCCAATGGGGTAGGAAATGTTCAATACTATAATTAAAAAGTAAGTAGCTTCAGCTGTTATTATCATTTCTATGTTGCTCCAATGCAGTTATTCTTATTAAGGCACTGCAGGTTAGTGGAATCAAACTCCATCCTATACATTTACCTCTTTGATGACCGGGATATGGTTGATATTTTCCTCATCTGCATCTCTGTATTGGGAAAGAAAATGAAAAATAAATTTAAGTACTAAACATGTCAGTGCTGTTACAAGGTGGATGAAGAGCAAAAGTACAGAAGTGACAGTTTGATGGCTTGTAAAACAGCCAACTCAGGTTATCTGTTACGTTGAGCCACAAAATGCTCCTCAAAATGTTTTATTATAGTTTTTAATAATTAAAAAATAAGCCAATGATGCTTTCTTTATCATCAATTTAAACAATCCTTGAACAAACCTGTTTATAACACTCCTTCCTCCAATATAATGCCCAGTTATTGAGGAAATAGACTTGATTTACACTAGAGGTGTAACATCACCTTCCTGTCTCAAAAACAAGCATGTGTAAAACTTTAAGACAGAAACAATTGTTATAATGTATAAAAAGCATAACAGAATCATTGATTTATTGAATTAACCACATATTATAATCAGAAATTGCATTCTTCTTGCAGATCACCCAGTACAAACCCTACAACTGTACTGAACTTCATGTAATCAAAATGGAGATATATGAGCATGCCCAAAGGTGCTTTGTTTGTGGTGTCTATCTGCTGTAAATATGAATAGGGGTGCAGCGTGTTTTATCTAGTCTTTCTAGTAAAACTGCAGTTGCACGACTGTGATTAAACTGCAGGCGTTTTCATATTGGTTACCGTACAATACAAAAAACAATATTGCAACAAAGTGGTACTGTACCTGGGTTCTTCTAACTGAGTTACAAAAATGTTTTTGCGTCTATTTTCCAAGTTCAGCATGTACCGGGTGTCCGTTTTTATATGGGGCAAAGTCAGGGTTTCCATATTGTTGACAGTTTGCAATACCGATTTTAGATAACAAACGTGTGTGCTACTTCACATAAAATATGCCTAAATGAATCTTAAGAAAGCACTGGAGTTATTTCGAAGCTGCTGCTTTTGTTCTTCCGACACCCACGGGAAAGTAGCAGACTGTGTATTCATACACAAGCGTTTTGTGTTGCCGGGAAACTACGGGTGTCACGAGGGGTATGCCTGTGGCTCGTTGCTCCGTCGTTATAGCAACTGTCAGGGAGCGTTTTATTTCAGGGGCGGGCCGAGAGAACCCACAGCTTGGCTATACTATAATGAAACGCAAAATGTACCTCTTGAAAAATTTATAAAATGAAAATTTAAAGTCTTAAATTAGACTAAAAATACCAACTGGTCTTCTTTATGAGGTATCATATTATGACCTAGTGCGGTTGCATAATTTTTGTTGCATTTTGACTGTCCTTGCTTCTGCTGCAGACTTCTTTTCAAAATCATTAAAATACATTAAATAGACTTCTGGAGACATCTGCTGGACAGCCGTGGTTAAATAATTGTAACAAAGAGTTTTTGCTAGGGAGCTGAAAGTGTTTTTATGAAAGCAATATACTTTGAGCCATATACTGTACTCAGCAGCCAAATAATTAATTTATTAAAAACTCAAGTCACTTGTGTAAAGCAGAACGACATATGACCTTGATATACTTGTCCACTCCAGTGCTACAACCATGCATACATGCACATGGTTTCAAATAAGTGAAAATGAAATATCCCTGAAAATTAGACCTGCCTAATTGTGAAATGTTGTGGTAAAGACTGGTGAAATATATGTGAAGGATGTGCTGGCTTGACCTCACTTGTTTCCTGGCTCCAATCCCAGCTTAGTCTTAGCACTCTGCATTCTTATAAAGTCTTAGAAGCTAAGCAAGGTTGAAAATAATCAGATCTTGGATGGAAGTCCATGAAGGAACATGTGCAAGAACCGGTGTTGCTGGCTTGAAGCAGAGCATGTGCATGCATCCTGGTATCCTCACTAAATGGACCTGGTCAAATTCTCCTTTCCTGGAAATTGAATTACACAATTCCACAGTTACTCAATCCCACAAAAGCAGAGGAAAGAAATGCAAAACATGTCTTCAAAGAAACCGCTGTATGTATTGGGAAAGTCAGCTGCTATCCATCTGCCTGGGGGTCTCCCAGTTTGAAATCTGGTAGAAGACAAACACCCAGTGTAAACTGCCCATGCTTGGTTGGCCTGGGGAATTCATTTTCTTCATTCTGAATAAGAACGTTTTGCAAACAAGAAGAGTAAAATGAGTTTATTGATCCTGGTGAGTTGCCATCCTAAACCTCACTCTGTGTTTTGCCAACTTTGCCTTTGCTTTACACTAGGCTTTACCATACTTTGCTGTTGATTTCTTTTTCTACTGCTGTTTCTGCTAAGGTAATTATTTCCATCCCCACTAACTAATCCAGTAAAACTGTCCCTTTTCTTTCAACCACTTCTAAAAGCTGAATTTGTGCATTGAAGCGCTTTTAGAAATGAACACTAGGGGCTTGGGATTTTACTTTTATACACTCTTCTTCAACTATGACAGCTGTGAGTTAATCAATGGAAAATCTGTACAGAGAATCGGTTTCACACACACCCAGGAGTAGTTTTTCAAACTTCTTCAGTTTCTGAAATAGTAAGAACTGTAAATAATGATCTAAGCAGAAACACCAGAGAAAGAGATATCAAACACACAAAACAGGTACGACATTAAGAAAATACAGATGATTTAAGATGTTCCTTTAAACCATGCAATGCCAGTGTAAATTTTGACTGCTAAAAGGATCCTGCTGTAGGTTTCTTGAAAGCCTTAGCCTTATAGTCATACTCATGTATCTGCAATAGGAGATTTCACAGCCTATTTATAAGTAGCTTTATGAGTGTTAAAGGACCTTGTCCTCACACTGAGGTCTCACAGTTCTATATCGGTAATCAACCAAAGTCACAATGTGCAACTTCTCTCTCTCTTGGTCGGGCTCCATGGTACCTTTAAAGCCCTAGAGAAAACACATATAAAGCTGGTATTTTTCATATGCACTTTACAACCTTTATAAATATTGCATATATATATATTTTAAAGAGTGACATTTGCTCACATTTTATGATGTTTGCAATCATTCTGAGGTCTTATTGCAATTACTCAAATATTGTTTACATTTGTTTTTTTTAATGATGTATCCTCCACTTGAGTGTTCTGAAAACAAACTCCTGTGACCTAAGAGCATTTTGAAACAGGACCCAGAACCAAATCATGCGCTTTGCTTTGCAGACAGTTTTAAAATTAGAATGACATTGCTCATGCTGAAACTTATTTTGAGATGAGACTCATGAGAATTTAGGTCAGATAGGCGAGCTGAAAGCATGAAAACATGTTTATCTGAGATCTTTTCACCAGCTATTAAACACGCTGAATGTGAAATGTATATCTGCAAGCACACTATTGATAACAAATATTATTTTTGCATATTTTTGCCTAGAATAATATATTTAGCAACAGTACTGAAAGAAAATAAACCAGTCATTTGTATATTATTTTAATAATTTTTTATAATTACTTTTCATTTGTATGGGTCAACATCCACTTGGATCATCCTCTGCTTATTATCTCAATAATGAAATTTCACACCCAGAAAATAGTCAACTGGCCATGGTTGCCGCACACTATTGATAGCGTTTTGCCATGTGTTTTTGTCCAAATCCTCTAACATCCTGCCATGTTTGGACCAAATAGGTGCAAACATTGTGATAAACCAGATGTTCATAGTGTGAACTGAATCTAGACTCCAGACTCTCCAAGCCTGTGCCTTTGCTTGTATTAAAAAAAAAAAAAAAAAAAAGGCTATTTGCAAACTCATTACTTTGGTATGTAAAATAATAAGCTTGTGTGCCTGCCAATGTCTTGCATCATCCTTAAAGCCTTTGGAAAATTGTTCTGTTAACTTGTACACGTAACTTCAGGTCTCTCAATAGACAGCATTTTATTGTATTTCAGGACAAGAAGCACCTGAGAGAAATCAAATGTGAATGCAGATTGTTGGGCCTCAACTAGTTGTACCTGTATAGACAAAATAGATCATAATGTCATCAGACTAATACTACTAGGCCGCAAAACTTGAGAACAAACAATCTTCCATCAGCCTTTGGCCTTTTGAGATTCTGGAAGCAGAAGCCTGTCTGTGTATATAAACATTATTGATTGATACCAGAATGCCTGTACTGTATTGGTCTGAATCAATATTTGGAAAAGCTATGTCACATACAATATAATTAATCACATAGTCATTATTGATTAATTTGTGTATTTATTTTAAACAGTTCTTTGGTCCAGAATGGAACATTTACTATAGTACACCTACTCACATGGAACCACAGACAGGTTACAATTTACATTAATTCAATCCTGCAATAAACATGGTTTGCTAATGAGGTAAAACAAAAATGCTTTTTGTTTTTGTTGCCTATTTCCTGGAAATGAGTATACAAAATAGGTAGTGATTTTAATAATGTCAACCCACACTGACTTGATAAGAAAGTGAAGTACAGTATGGAGCAGAACATTCAGGGTAAGTTACTAAAACCTTTGAGTCAGTCAAGATGCAGTTAGCTGCCACCCAGGTATTTATATTATTATTATTTGTTTATTTAGCAGACGCCTTTATCCAAGGCGACTTACAGAGACTAGGGTGTGTGAACTATGCATCAGCTGCAGAGTGACTTACAATTACGTCTCACCCAAAAGACGGAGCACAAGGAGGTTAAGTGACTTGCTCAGGGTCACACATGAGTCAGTGGCTGAGGTGGGATTTGAACCGGGGACCTCCTGGTTACAAGCCCTTTTCTTTAACCACTGGACCACACAGCCTCCTATATATGAACCAATACGCACTGGAGTTCTATTTCAATACCATGGTACCTTATCGCTACCAGTATGCTACTGATCTAGGACCAATGTGCTATATTTGTACCAGATATCGTGTTGTCTATGGCTCTGCTTGGGTGTCTGCCAATCGAACTTCCTAAACTTTTCTGTATAGACTACTGCACACAATATTGACCATGCAGGTGAAAGATTTTCTAGCACAAGCATCAGCACAGTTGGACCACTTTCTGGGGTTAGGCAATTCTTGAGGGTAATATTATAAAAGTTACTTATGTTAAGACATATTTCACCCCATGTTAAATCTCTGAACAACGTATATTGTTTGTCAGTTCATAATGGTATAAGAGCTTCAATTATGTTTTTTGTGTGTATGTATCATAAGGAAATGATGTATTACCCCAGTTTCAGAAGTTCCCTTGTTTAGGTAAATTACCAGATGTCAGGAGTTTGAACAATGGGGACCCTGGTAAATCTGCTCTGAACTGATCATGTCAGTAGGTTTACTGTTAGGAGTTGTTCATGCAGCTACCCGGCTGGCTCCTGATCATTTAAATAATATACTTAATTGAAAGTTCTGAAAGCCAGGACTGGGTGCAGGGCTAGTGCGAGTTTCAAGCCATGCATACAGTATCTGACATAAAAAAGCAAGCGAGACAGCATTTGTTTGGTTGTAAAATGTCAAATGACCTCAGAAATCAATTAATGAAATTAAATGAATGTTTTTTTTAAACCAAGAATATCTTTCTCATGTACTGACATCCAGAATAAAACGTGAACAGGCATATTCAATTAACTTTATGACAAAGCGTGGCTCAAAGTTCCCTCATTTTATGGTATCTGTTGATGTTCCTCACAGAACACCCCAGAAATGTAAAGTGTTGGGGTCTTTTCTTGGTAAAATAACAATAAATAGAAACATTGACCTTTGTGTACAGTTAATGAGGAGGCCTTTGATTTATTAAACGTGAAGCTGGGGCCTGTGATATATGTTTCAGTTAAAGTAAGTTGGGTGGAATATTTTTGTCCATGGATGTGATACTTGACCTTCCTGCATAGCTTGGAACAAGCAGATTTACAATTAGCATTACTTTTTTCAGATACTAGCCTGTCATGAAAAAAACAAAGTGCACTTTCAAAGGTATTGGACATCTGCTTTAGTAAAGATACATAATTGTAGTTCTAACTTGATATTTTGAATGTGTTTACAACCAGCTGATTTTTTAATCAGAAATCTTGAAACAACGAAGAACCCATTTACAAAGGGGTCCTGACCAGATTTCAGAACTTTATTATATTCATGGTAGCAAACGGGACAACCATCACATTCTATTTTATAATAGCCCTGTGGAAATTTCCAGTACTGACCTTCATGACTTTATAGTGGTCTGAAGTGGTAGCTTTCTATTTTTTAAATGTCTTGCATGGTTAAAATCTTTACTATAAAATTCAGTGCTGGGATTTTATATACCATATCCAATAAGAAGCCTGTTGATGTGTGATGCAATTCCCAACTCGTGTTGGTCAGCCGCTCACCAGTTGTTTGAACTGGGTTCTGTATGAGAGCCAACTAAGGAGACTGAATATGTAACACAAAATACACCTGCGTTTTCTACTGTCATGCCTGAAGAAATATATTCCGTGAGGAGCAGTTGATAATAATTATTTCATCACTGCAGCTTTTTAACACTACATACTGCAATGCCTGTCTGGTGTAATGAAATGAATGATTATGTTCTTAATTATTAATTAGAAACAATTAACTGTAACTGCTAAGGCACTATGGGCCAGGTTTGGGCAACATTCTAAGCTGCTTGTTATTAGTTTTGTAATTTCATTAATATTTTTCTTTAACAAAAATAAAAATATACTAATAAAGTAATTACATCAACAAACTCATCCCTTCATTAAGAACTAAATAATAATAATAATAATAATAATAATAATAATAATAATAATAATAATAATAATAATAATAATAATAACTTACAGTAACCTCCTGTAATTGAAACCAGCCCCTGTCTGGACAACAGCAAGGAACCCGAGCACGCGTGCTTGACAAGTTGAAAGTTGGCTTGTCACCACATACTGTAAATATATGAAGCTCCAGGAATGTACCGAGAGGAGTTTTTATTGCTGCAGAGCTAAAACACACTCAGAACCAAGAAAGAGAGTGAATGTGAAGGACAAGTGAGACAAAGAAGCCACCAAGCAAGAGTACACTCAGGAGCTGTGAGTTCTTGGAACAGGTGAAGAAACAAGGTACTTTCACCCTGTTTTCATGACAAATGTCTGCACACAGAACTGCTTTTGTTATTTGAGCTCAGCTGCTTTTTGCACCTGTGTTGCTTTGCACTTTCACCACTGAATTAAAGCGACATTGATGCAGGACTGTACATGTAACAATGACACATAGACAAAACGTCTTCTATGTCTGACATATTACATTCTGTGAGCACCAGGATCAGGCGAAATGTTGGTTAACCTAAAGGGTTAGTCATCACATATTGCAACACTTATTAAAACTATTTTTCACACACCCTTGTGAGACAATAAACACACTGGTACATATGTACATGGCAACAAGAAAAAGTATAAGTAATATACAGTACAGATCTCTTAGGAAGAACATAAATCAATTTTTTAAAGAAAATATGAGTAACCATGAATGTGAATAGGAGCTACTGAGGCCTCATTGTTCTTGTTTGAGAGTTAAAGGTAAGTTATTGAACACCTGTTGTATAATGTAACATATATAATTAAATGCCAGGGGTTAATTAGGTGAATTCAAGTTTCATTAAAATAGGACTAGCAAGAAAGCTGCCAATATGTCAGTCAATGAGTTCTCAAAAATTGTGAAAAAGTATTGTTGACTTACAATCAAAGCAATTTATTTATTTATTTATTTATTTGTAATAATTGGTCAAATTAAGATATAGTTTAAAATAATGCATTTCACCAGCACCTATATTTTAAAACTTCAAGACAGTGCCATCATTTACTTTCACAGTATGTTGAATAATTTCTTGTATAACGCCTACTAAAGTAGTCACCAAGAACTTGCTTCTGATTTATCGACCAATAGAAGTGTGATATAGTGTATATACATAGGCACAGTAATCAGGGCACTCCACTCTCTGTGTCACTATAGGTGGCTCACAGTACCTGGCTGTGCATTTCCAGTCAGCTATGTAGGCATTATTTATGTGCAAGCATCTGTATTGTGTCCAAGCAAAAAGTTTTTTTTCTAAACAGTTTTGAGAGCAATAAAAATGCTTTTCTGGTTTGAATTCGTTAGTGTGTGAATCCCAGGAGCCCTATTTATAAACAGTGAAAACCCTGCACCAGCACCTGTAACTGGATCATTGCTCCTTGGGACTGTTTACTTGGATAGAGGAACACAATCCAGGAGTCATATGATTCTTCTTGACACAACAAGCTTCTGTCTGTGTATATTTCACTTTCCAAGCTGGAATTTTCGAAAAATGTACACAAGCTGGCATGATCAAATATTCGAAACAGCAGGTGTATAATACAGTTTAAATGCATTTCATTTCTATCACCCACCGAAATGTATCCGATGTCATGCGTACATTTTTAAATATATCTAGATTACTAAACACCCAATTGTGATGACACTTGGTATGGACATTCTAACGGATAAAGTGACAAAACATAGGAAATTAATAAACCCAGCTATCCTAATGCACGACCACGCTGCCAAAATGAGGATAATCTACAATCTTTACTGCCACTGCATTCTGTATAATGCAATTACACTTCAATACGCTACAATACCTTATTTAAAAAAACCTGCCCTTGAACATGAACCCAACAACCAGATAGTTATCAATGAAAGTTGCAAGCTTTGTCACATGTTGCTGAAGCTAAGCAGCATGTATTGCTATATCTGTGTTATGGTAACTAATTACGTAACTGTTAGTGTATAGCAAAGATATTTTTAGTGGGTTTTAAAAGTAGCAACTAAAACAAGTGTGATAAAGATACCTAATTCAAATTTAATCCTAGAGTAGGTAGTATAAAGGCTCTGAGGCATTTGATACTTTGATGCATGATCTTTTTTTTCCCTATGGACACTCTTCCTTAAATGTGCTTTACTTGCTCTTATCTGCCCCCTATTTTACTGCCTTTAATCCTGTACTTTAGAGTACTGTAATCTGTCAAGTGTTATTTAATCTGTAGTATTTTGTATTTAATTATATCCTGATGTAAATATCACTGACACTGTTATCTGCTCCGTTACTGAATCGTATTTTGTCATACTTGTACTTGCTAGAAGCAAAGTCATTGTATTTATCTTGCTCTTAATTGTATTATTACTTGTACTGTGATTCTTGAAATGTACTTTTGTTTACGACTGTAAGTCGCCCTGGACAAGGGCATCTGCTAATAAATAAATAATAATAATAATAATGATCTAGTATTATGCCTACAATTAAGGACTTTATTACAAGACAAACTGACTCAAGGTATCATGTATTTGCACCAGTGGTTTTATGTTGTGTGATTAATAGATCTAATTGCTTTACAACGTGCAAGGGTTTAACTCACAGCAGGAGGCTAAGCATAATAAAACTACCCAGTTTTATTTGTTTAAAAACATACTGTAAGTCACAGAGGCTCAAATCCAGTCCTCATTCCAGAGTGCAGGTTTTATACGTAGCATTGAGTAATTAACTCATTAAGAACTGGTACGGACAGTATTGGTGAAACAAAGACCATGGGAATGGTACTCCTGCACCCCTGTGATACGTCTTATATACACAGAATCACACACTAACTTGTACGGTCTGTTTATTCTTTCTGTGCCTGGGCGTCATGCTTCACGAGAATTGTTTGTGAAGTTTGATATAAAAAAACCAGAACATGTCCATAAAAGGTAACTCTAATACAAATCCTGCTTGAGTGGTTCTGCTTGAGAGAGAGAGAGAGAGAGAGAGAGAGAGAGAGAGAGAGAGAGAGAGAGAGAGAGAGAGAGAGATGGCAGATAGTGAGATACCACCTTCAGAATTAGATTGGTGTTATAATGCCTTGCATTTCTTTGTCATAAACCATCTTAACCTTTCTACCGACATCAGTATCAGTGGCAATCTGTATTTCTGGGTTACCACTTTGGGGGAGGAGTGGTAATTATAGAAGTCTTTTAGAAATCTTAGACAAACATTGATAAAGACTTCTTGATGAAAAGCTTGTCAAAGATTTTCAAAGGACCTATCCCTGGTTATCCCAGGATTACCTCTAAAATAAGCGCTTCACACAATCCAGTTGGATTCCTGGTACAAAATGTAAATATGTATTATATGCATTATTTTTGTATAATATAATGAACTAATGAATTAACTTTTTGTATAAAGATTAATTTTCATAAACAATAAAATATTTTATTCACACAAAGAAATGAGGGTGTACAGTAGGTATTACTGGTTGGCATTGTTATTCTTCTGTTTCAGGGTCAAGCAAACATGGCGTCAGGGGTCACCGCACAACGTGCCCCAGGGACCCTGGCCTACTGAAGATTACAATCTGTACAGCAGCCTCAGCGAGGACGAACTCATGCAGATGGCCATAGAGCAGAGCCTGATGGACATGCCTAGACCAGCAGCTGCCCAGAGCCTTCAGAAGCCAACATCGACAAGAAGGAGCCAGCCAGCAGCAACTGGAGAGGCAGCTGAACACAGAAGACCTAACAGAGCCAACCTACAAGCCCCTACTGCTTACCCTCCCAGGTGAGAAAACAGCCGTCCACACTCTGCACTGTCACTCATGCATGTGTGCGTGTGCGTCCTCCTTGTGTAATTTGTAGGTCATTCCAATTCCACTAAAACACAGTCCTCTGTTTTCTTAGTACCCACTCATTTAAGCACTGCAGAATACATTATATGGGAAAAAAAGCACATCAAAGTTATTTTATGCTTTACTCAGATTGAAGTGTGATACTTTTCAGAAAGAAACTTATATACAGTCTATGAAGCAGAACTTAATGTCCAAAAGTCAGGTCAAAGCCTAACTTCCACTATGTCGCTAATATCTAGGTGAAATACAATTTCAAAGAGCTAATGAGCCTATTAAAAACAAATTGAACAATCATGCACAAATTTGGTCTACATTTATTATTTTTTAATTTAGTCTCTTATTTTCTGAATTATCTTCAATTTTGTGCCGCATATTATTTATTTCTTAGCTGACACCCTTATCCAGGGCGACTTACAATTGTTACAAGATATTATTATTATTTATTTCTTAGCAGACACCCTTATCCAGGGTGACTTACAATTGTTACAAGATATCACATTATTTTTACATACAAATTACCCATTTATACAGTTGGGTTTTTACTGGAGCAATCTAGGTAAAGTACCTTGCTCAAGGGTACAGCAGCAGTGTCTCCCACCTGGGATTGAACCCACGACCCTCCGGTCAAGAGTCCAGAGCCCTAACCAGGCAACATACCTGTTCTATTTGAGAGAAAGAACCACAGTATGTAACCTGACCAAGCAATAATAGCAAAAGGATCAAATGTACATTTATGTTAACAAAAAAACTAAAATAGTTCAACAATAATTGATTGGCTGAAGCATAACTAGAGAGACTGTATGATTCTTAAGTGTGAGTACACCAAGAATTTTTACATACTTGTGTGGCTGAAATATCCTTGACTCACTCTGTGGCCTCCAGGTTATCTCAGCTTAGCTCTGGGTGAAACCTGCAAGTACCCTCTGTCTGTGCTTCTCCATGCATGTGAGATAAATAAGGCCTGTCCTTTTATACACAATTCCCACTGACCCTGTGATAGAACCACAACCTTACTATACATCTGCACTGCACAGCCATTATCCATTATTATCTTTGTTCACCTAAAGCCTAGTTCACATAGTAAGCCCTGTAAGTATAAACTGTCTGTATGACTGTCCACAACTAATGGCTTGACCACAACCTTATGGGAATATCAGAGAAAAACAGTACAGTACTGTGATACAGCTGAAATAATTTGACTAATGGGGTTGAGCAGTTCTCTATATCATAATTCAATTTAGATATGGTATGCCTCCAGATCATTCATCACATAACAACATTTCAATTGGATAAAATCCTTTTAGAAAATGACCAAAAAGACAGGGAGGGCATTTGCAAAAATGAGAAGGTTGCTAGTTACTAGTGAATTAGTGAGATACATTCCAATAAGAAGTTGTTATCAATGTCTTTGTGTTATGAGGAGGAATACAGTGCTGTATAAGGCAGGCCAGCTGTAATCAGTCACATTCCAAACTAAGAATAGCTTTCACTTTGTGTTTTAGTTCAAGTGAATTACCATCTTTTTTTCTATTGTAAATATTACTGGCACACTATCAAAGCAGCTGCAGTGGAAACAGATTGTTGTTTTAGGAATATGACAGTCCATGGGAACAGAACTCTCGTAAGTGTACACTGCATGTGAGGACGCCCTCTTTCACAGCAGTGAACATGATATTATAATGAATTCTCGTACGCATTTTAGACTTTATACTGTACATATTCTATATGTATATGACAGTTACTGAGCTTTAAACACTGAGTCCAGAAACTTTCAACTGCAAACCATAAATCAATGCTTACAGGTCATAACCCATAGGTAAGATATACAAATGAAGCTAGATTAAGCTGCCATGTTTTAAAACTGAAAAACATGTTTGGAAATTTGACTCCCTCCGTGCTGTGGGTTAAATCAGCCCTGCAGTCATACAAAAACAAAACATATTGGAAATTAAACATGTTCAGCTATACTAAGCTACTAATTCTATCTATCTATCTATCTATCTATCTATCTATCTATCTATCTATCTATCTATCTATCTATCTATCTATCTATCTATATATTTCTGTCTGGCGTAACACCTGTCACTCACAAGGTACCATGTTCCTTTACCCTCTAAGCATTTTGCATTGCATCATGTGAAAGACAAGGATGTTCTGGAACTAAGAGATCTCTGTGAGTGTGAATTATCTAATCCTATATGGCATGCTGCCAAAAGAGGAAGCAGGCAAACAACCTTCTAGTATTACCACAGAGTACAATACAGGCAGGAATGGTACTGTGGGTGACTTGCTAGAAAATATATCAAGCATCCATGTTAAGAAACAACTGTTTTAAAAATGTGAAACTCTACAATTTTTTTTTTCTAGTAGTTCTGTGTGAGAGAGGTGTTTTTTCGATGGGCTAGTTTACACAATAATGTTGGTTAACTCTTAAGTGTGTATACTGCCATACAACTGTACAATATTGCAACAACAACAACAAAAACCCCTTTATTTGCATTCAATACTGACCTAACGAAATATGCTAAAGATAAATTTGCTAACATGTGTATAGCGGGAAACATATTTAGCTTTTGTTAGGTTAATACAAAAAAGTACTGTAATATTAACACGGCACTACTGTATTTTGCATTCCAGTACTACAGGAAGCTGGGCAACCAGTATATGTGTTCTGTTTCCATACTGCAGTACTACTAAACTGAAAAGTTATTGTCCAAAATTCTTCAGTATACTGTAATAGTATTGTAGGAATTATTTGGAAAAAATCTGAAAGTACAGTAATATTGTGATGACGAATTCAAGTTGGTATGATGAAACAACGCTTATCAGGTATCATAACAAATACAATGCTATGTGACCGGTTCTTGCACAAACCGCGACGAACTCCCTTGAGGCTGAACTCCATTTGTATTATCTCTCTTTCAGCTGCCTTTAATGCATGTTCTTAATATGGTCATCTACAGTCCCAAGACATGTCACTGAGCTCTGAAAATACAGCACAGCTGAGCCCCCGCACAGCTTCCTTCTGCTCTCGTTCGCAGTGTCAGACTACGCTCATCAGAACAGGATTAGGAATCTATAGAGCCCGATGCAAATAATGACAGGCTTCAGTTACGACGAGTATTTCTCACTCTTTCATTCTTGTCGTTTTAAAAATCTAGTGCACATCTTCAACCCACTGAGACAGATACTGTACTCAGTGCATTTATCACTGGAAACGGAAAGCAATGTGTCTCCTGGAGAAGATACGACGGGAGCATTTTCGTATCCGAACAAGTCTAGTAAGTGCCTTACTGACTATACAGCCTACTGCAGAAAGCGAATGAATGAAGTGGGTGACTGGTAGAATGGATCGATATAGCGTAAAACGAATGTCTTTGTTTTTATTGCATTTTGTGTTATTTTATTTAGACTAATTTAAAATACATCAGCAAAATTGTGTACAATGCCTGTAAAACAAAAAAGGCTTGAAAACAAAAGAGATGATCCTATTATAGAAAATGTACCTGGCGAAAGACTGGCTTTTTACTAATAATTTTAAATTTAGCATGCAGATATAGTGTATTGTATGTGTGTATTTATAAATATATAGTCAATAGTGATATTGTGTGTGTGTATATATATATATATATATATATATATATATATATATATATATATATATATATATATATATATATATATATATATATATGCACAACATCGCTGTTCACTGTATTTTAATAAATCTATTGTTTGAAAAATGCATCTGTATTATATAACCATACAGCCATACTAGTATAGGCTGAGAGCTTGTACACCTGATATTTAAGCACACACTCTCCTTTTTAATACAGACAGTGTATTGGCTTTCATTAAAAAATAAATAAATAAATAAATAAAAACTTTGATATTATATGTAATCTAATGGTCGATAAAATTAAAACAGCTTTTATACCAGAAAATCATAATATTATGAATATTGATTAAAGTCCTTAGAAACGGACAAATAAACCTTTTCTTCATTATATAGAGCGAGATTATTATCATTTTTTTCAATTTTATTTATTAAACTTTTTCTTAATTGAAACAACTAGGAGCGCTTTGATCGATTTGCACGAAAGAGTAAACCAGATTATAAAAAAGTACAGATGTGTTTTATCATATGACTTCAGGGAGATCAGTCCTGACAAGGCTAATTATTGCTGGTCAGATTAATCAAATATACTGCTAACAAGGTTTTGAACCCAGGATGGCTGCAGCGTGTTCTGGAACAGGAATTTTAAATGTAGGAATCCAGTGCTAGGTTTGAATAAGGTTTGAATAAGAGCTGACGATTAAAGAGACAGTTCCTCACTTTGTGCAGGAAGCTTTGCAAAGGGCCAGTGACAATTTCAAAACCATGTGATATTTATGAAAAGGTCATTGTGTTTCTGACCATTTGGCCCAATAATGAACCGTATATTACGTGCTAACTACATTACTTCCTATTTTAGCGAGCCAAATCCTGTTGCCACAGCGATCATGCTTGGAGATGTAGACACTCTGACCAAGATGATGAAATCTGGAAAAAATATGGCTGAAGCAAACAAGGATGGCTGGCTACCTCTCCACGAGGCTGCATATTATGGCAAACTTGACATTTTAAGAATGTTGCTGAGAGGTTAGTATAGGTCATAAAGGGAAACTATGACAACAATGTTGCACAATGTTACATTCTAATACTGCACATCATGATTTAGATACATTTAACCAGCTTTTGTTTGGGTGAGGGGTTTAAAAATGATGCACTCTGACTTCATCTGCCAATCAGCTTGCCAATAGCAAACATTTATTATAACACCAAACAAGTGCTTTATTTTTTGGGGAAAAAGTCTGATAAACATTAATTTATTGAAAACATGTGATCGCATATGTTCATTATAGCTGTGGCCATTGCTAAGATGCAGGGCTTGGATACCTAGCAACCAGGTAAACACATTATAAAAGAAAGTTGGACCTCCTGTAAGGAGAGAGGATTTATGAAACAACTTAAAACATGTTTAATCTTTACAGATAAAAATTGCCATTGCCAAAATCAATTGATAAAAGTGAAATATTATTTAAAATTAGCTTACCTTTTTCATTATTTATATCGTATTACTGTAATCTAATTTCAAGTCATTTACCTAAACTTTAAAATGGAACAGTCTAGGACATTTATCCATTTACATCTGCATCACAGGAGGGCATTTTATTAAGATGAAACTCATTTATTAAAACATCTTATCTAAGATTTGTTTTAATATCTGCTTATATTGGTTTATATGTAAATAAATTATTGCACAAAGGAATTTCCCCTCTGTGTTTACTGTTTAAAATGTAAACTTTAAATCATCATGCTTTAAAATAGCCAGCAGAAAATAATGACCTATATTTATAATTACTGTATGACTCACATCCCCATTGGAACCAGAAACTACACTTAATATAGAAACTACAGCAGAAACTACACTTAATATAGCAGAGAGTGTAGCGGTCACATTTAGAATGTCAACGACAAAGCATTCTAAACTACCACAACAGGTTCTATAAAAACAGATTAAGTACGTTATTATCTGCTTTTCATTTGTTTTTATTTTGATTTAATGGCTTATAATATGTTTAATATGTGTACTTTCTCTTACACTCCTTGTATGACTGACACAGCAAAGCGTAGTTGAGTAATACATTCTCAACTTGATTAGAGGTAGCCACTGAACACTTATAAACATACACTAAATGACATTTCACACTGTAATTTGTCATTATTTTATTACTATAACCCAACCATAAGCCTCACATCCATTGACATATTTTACCAGAGAGCAGAGAAATGTACAGGTTATTAGTTATTATTTACAACTAATAATGACAACTACACTGTATTTCCTGTTAGTTATTAGCCAGGTGGCCCATCAATTACAACCAAACAAAAAAGTACTAATAGATAAACATCTCTGATAGGTATCCCTTGTGAAATGTCTGTGGTGACAGCATAAAATTAACTGAGCAGAAGAGAAGACATAGTTTATCAAAGCTTTGGTGCTCTCAACAGACACTTCCTGAGGAAGTGCAGATCTATGTATAGTTTCTCTTTTTAGCTGCAGTTTTATCACCTCTTGTGGATTAGACCATTAAAAGTATTTTGGTTTACTTTATTGTGTTGACACCAAATCCAAATCTTTTTTTCATTTTATGGACTTTTGTAGTTAATATAATGACAATCATTCATACTTGCATAATTAACCAAAGAGGTAGAAAAACGAAAAGTAGTCAAGTCACTCTCCAATAAAACCTCTTTGGGAAGTGAAGTTAGAACAACAAAGATATCCTGTAGTCATGGGTTTGTAATTGTTATGAGAAGACTGCTAGTCGCCTCCTATGTTAGTTGGTTTGTTCATTGGTTTGATGTTTGATGATAAAATGCTGATACTGTACCTTTAGAGAGATTTGGTGATTTAACAATACAGTTGATATCACTGCATTAGGAAGAACAGAGCCTGTTATCTGTGCATCAGCTTGAAGAGATGTACTTTATATCCACAGCTTACCCAGGGACAGTTGATAAACGCACACTGCTTGAGGAAACACCTCTGTACTTAGCAACCATCAGAGAGAACATTGACTGTGTACAGTTCCTGTTAGAGTCTGGAGCAGAACCCGATATCGCAAACAAGTCCAAGGAAACACCTCTCTACAAAGGTAACGTGGACAAGGGTAAATGACAGTGTGTGTAGCTGTGCTTGCAATATGCAAGTTAAGTAAAGCTTTGGAAAAGCAACAACATACTTTGGATCAGCTGACAGTTCTTCCTTTTATTTTGGTGGCTAAGCAAAAACCCTGAAAAACAAAATACTTTATATAGCTAAAACTGGGAAATAACTAAAGAGGATTGTAATGCCTAATAACAAATTTACACCCACTGTATACATTGCTATACCTTTCGAATTGACCTGATCAAGACCTCATGAGGTGGCTGTGTGGTCCAGTGGTTAAAGAAAAGGGCTTGTAACCAGAAGGTCTCTGGTTCAAATCCCACCTCAGCCACTGACTCATTGTGTGACCCTGAGCAAGTCACTTAACCTCCTTGTGCTCTGTCTTTCATGTGAGACGTAATTTAAGTGACTCTGCAGCTGATGCATAGTTCACACACCCTAGTCTCTGTAAGTCAGCCTTGGATAAAGGTGTCTGCTAAATAAACAAATAATAATAATAATAATGAAGATTTCCATCTGGAATCTGTTGGTGAAATTAACTATAAAAATAATCCAAGAAAAGTGCCAGACAAATTTTCAGATCACACCAGTATCCCCTCAACAAGAAGAAAATCCATATTAAATTGAAAAAGAAGAAAAATACTACTTACTCTAAAATAGGAGCAGTGAAATAAACATTTGTGGTGTTTTTGCTTGTTTGTTTACCTTTGTGTTTACTCCTTGCATAAAAGATGGTTTAAACTTTGGTATGCTAGTCAATTTCCTCTCATCCTGTTTCCTCTAGCTTGCGAAAACAAGAATGCAGAAATTGTGAGACTGCTGGTGAGGTTCAATGCTGACATTAACCATCGCTGTATCCAGGGCTGGGCAGCCCTCCATGAATCTGCCACTAAGGATAGCATAGAGATCGCTGAAATCCTGGTGCAAGGTGGAGCCAAGATCGAAGCCACCAACATCTATGGGGTTACACCTCTTTTTGTTGCAGCACAGAGTGGAAACGTTGGGCCTTTGCGATACCTTATATCATTGGGTGAGTCTAACAAACGTGATGCCTAAGAGATTAACTGTGAGTCTTGGGTGAACCAGGATGTTTTTTCAAAGATAATGCCTCAAACTCGAACAGTTGGTCTCTGCATACATTCAGTGCATCAAGGGGTAAGTGTGCAGGTGTTTGGGTTTCTCTTAATGCACTGGTCTTGTTATAGGTGCGGACGTCAACACCCAGGCCAGTGACAGTGCCACTGCTCTGTATGAAGCCAGTAAAACGGACATGATGAGGTTGTGAAGGTTCTCCTTTCTCAAAACGCAGATGCCAACAAACCCAGCAAGCATGGGTGGCTGCCACTTCACATAGCAGCTCAGAGTGGAACTTATGGGTAAGTATCCTATTATTATTATTATTATTATTATTATTATTATTATTATTATTATTATTATTATTATTATTGTGATGATGGTGAAACTTAAGATCATTTCAAGCTTTGTTAGCTGGACCATCATTACTGCTGTGTAAGTTCTGTGATTATACAGGGGTCCATTCAATTTATCTAACCATGTGGCTCTAAACACCAAAGCTTTTCAGATAATTAAAATAGGATCCATTTTCTACCAAGGTTAATTCAAATTCAGAATGCCATGATGGAGCCTATTTTAATAGAATTGTATAGAACCCTGTTGTAGTTGATTTATTTTTCAGTCTTACAAAAGATTACACAATGATATACAATTACAATTATGTCTCACGCGAAAGATGGAGCACAAGGAGGTTAAGTGACTTGCTCAAGTCACCACTACTAGAAGCTAAACAAAAGTAATGATGCAGAGCTCCTTCATTGAGTGAAACAAGGACAAGGTTGTTAAAAAGTTTTGGTTAGAGTAAAACCTTAGAGGAGTCTGTTTAATTCTGATTTAACTGACATGGCATCACCAGTGGTACCCAATGGCCAAATGTTGTAACATTGTTTCTTTTGAATGTTCAATTATGTCACATGTTATCCACTGGTGAAATAAGAATTTTCTGCACAATAGATTTAAATACATGTATACTTTATATGTATTTAAACTGTATATGGCAGGTACAGTAATATGCCACAGTATAGTATAAGCTTTTGAAATTGTAAAACTTTACTGTATTTCATGTGATCCCCTTGAAGGAAGTACAACATTCAAAATTCTTCCTGTCTTCTGTTTGTATTCACAGTAGAACCTAATTTATCTGAGCTCCCTTTATTTAAACTGTCCTCTTGTACAAACAGGAGTGTCCTACAAATCCAACTGTTGTATAGAACCCTGTCCCATGTTCCCGAGTTATACTGTAATATACCCCTTTATCTATGGCTATTAAATTCAAATGATATGAAACATTAACCTCTGGTTTGAATACAATTTTAAGTGGCATGTTCTTTATTGTCTCACACTGTTTACAGAAAAAAGCTGTATTACAATGAGGTGGGCAGAACTGCTGAACAGGTTAAGTAAGTTACTTTAGCCAAGTAAAGAAAAAAGCAGCTACTATGGGAAGCAGCGCTTCTGTTTGAACTAGCTTTGTGCGGGGGCTGTTTGAACAAGCTATGCTTTTAAGATTTTAAGTATTTTGAGCTACTTTGTCTTAAGTAATTTTAATCTCCCAATGTACGTTTTATTTTTAATTGCAAAAGAGGGGGAAATAGGGACCTAAATTCACCTTGGCTTTGAGAAACATGTTTTTTTTTTTTTATTTCATTAATCAAATATGTATCCTCTGTTTATTTTTAAGGGTGCAGCTTTTGTATTGTAAGGATTGCATGGTGGTGTTTATTGAAAATCCTCACTCTTAACAGCTAATAGCTTTCCAATGTATTATGCGTGAACAGTCCCATTTTTAAAAAGCTTTTCACTGTTATACAACATGCTAATATTGTTTTGTTGGCCCTTCACTGCTTTATACTGCCATATATCGCAATGGGTGATTTAAATATGTGTGTATGTTGCATTGCAAGGTGTGGTCAAAAGCGAATGCAAATGTTTGCAAAAATGTTTTTACTCACTTCCTGATAGCGTTTGTTTATTATGACATTTGGCTACTTTGACAAAGGGCAGTGTAGTTTGAAAATGGAAAGCGTCACATCATTAAAGTAAAACCCATTCTCTTTTTTATCATTTCTGTTTTGTTATGTTTATATTCACAAGAAACTGGTGAACATACAGGGACTCTACATTCAACCACACCTGCAGATTTACAATTCTTGGTGGCGGGGCATTCGTTCAGTTTTTACCCCATTCAGACCACTTGCTTATGAAAAAAGAATGCCATCTCATATAAGCAGTGGTACCCTAAATTGCTATCCATTTTATAGGCGTAAAGAACTGCCAGAGGTGGGACATGAATTACCAATTAACAGCACTCAGATCCTTTGTTTACTAGATATGTTGGTATTCCTAAATAGATAAACAAGTGCACTTGCACCCAAAATGTTATCCACTTACTACAAATGAAAGAATGACTGAGTGAAATATTTGTTCTTCATTTTACACCCTTCTTCCAAGACAGATATCACATTGAATGTCCTGTCATTCACCATCTAATTTAAGGAGGGGCTTTGAAGAACAGATGTCTCTCACAGCAGTTTGTGAATGGGTTAAGAGTAAGAAAGAGGAAGGGGGATTTGGAGGGTGATTAGGAGAACAAAGACATGCAACAAGCCAGTCTTACTGAGCCATGTGAAAGATCTGCTCATGAATGGTGAATGAATCACACTGAGTCCTGAAAGGTGGGCCAGATTCGTACCCAGAATGATGGCACCAGAGCAGAAGGGACACCTGATTCATATTCTGATCAGTCTGGAATCCAATCCAACAGGTGAAACAGCAACAAGGCTATAATGTGATATTCAACAAGAATATTGCCAGTTCATCTAGGCTCAGCTGGTGTAAAGAGGCACGTTGAAGTTTGATTTGACATGATGGCATCCTACGCCATGACAGCCCCACACCACACACCAAGGTTATTCTATTATGCAAGAACAGAAGATCATCTCCGGACAGATGTAAAGGAAAAGTTCACTTGAACTATGGAGAATCCCTTGCTACAACAGATACTAGCACATGCAACAAGATAGTGTTCAGGGCTTTGCAATATCAGCACATACAACACGATTGTGTTCAGGGCTTTGCAAATACTATAGAGTTGTCTGAGTATTGAAAACAAATAAATAAATCCTGTGAGAAAGAAGGTTGCTTAAAAAGAGAAGTTAGATTTCTCTTCCACTTTTGAAAAATACAGACTTGGGCATGAACATATTGACCCACGCTCGCACTGCTATACTCATGTTTTGCATGTGACTTTTAAATCCACACTTAATTAATCACCTTATTAATTTCCCTTATTTAATGTATCTCCCATGTGTGCTCTAAGAAATGAGTATGCTTTTTAAGCATATATTTTGCATACAATAATGAACAGTGTTGAGTGGAATTTGTGGGTCTATCTCACAAATCATTCAAGTCCAAAAAGGTATTGAGTGGGATTAATCTAAACTGTCACTATCACTTCAAAACTGTTATATGTTTGTCAAATCTGTTTTTGTTTAGCTTTTTTAATGGTTTGTTATTTAGTCAAAGAGGGGTGTAGGACTAAGTTAGCCAGGCTTTTTTTCACATCTGACCTGTAATAATTCTCTTTTGGAAGGAGAGGTGTTAGATGTTGATTGAAGTAAAATTGTGCTCATTCTAGATCAGTAAATCGAGGGATAAAGACCTCCATTTTGGGAGTGGCAAAATGTGATTCGAGGGTTCTACGGAGAAGGCCCATCTCCTGAGGTATTTCTAATGAAGGGCTGGAAGTTTTTAATTCTCTGCAAATGCCTAATTCAGGGTAATACAGTGTAAAGTCTGTTTAGATTGTTTTGGACTGTTTTACACAGTATTATTTTTAAATGCAAGAAGCCTATTTCAAATGTGTTTTTGGGTGGTGAAAATGTGTTGCATAACTGGGTGACCCTTCAGTAAAAACGTTCCTATGCTGTGTGAAAGCAGTACTGAACCAAACATTTGTTTCAGTTGTGTAACTTAGGAAGATAGTGAGATGCAATAAACGGTTTAACATTGTGGCTTGCACATCCCCATGAGTGTGGTGTGTGTATAAACATATTAGTAAAATGGCAGACATAGGAAAGCTAGCCTCAGCATTCAGTAACCTCAAGCTGGTGTCCTTTTAGGATCATCTCAATGCTGATTCCTGTTACCAGTCGGTACACGAATCAGGCGTTGTGGAATCAGCCCGCTGCACCTGGCGCTGAGCAGGACCAAGGCGATGCCCTGGAGCTTCTGATCAATGCTGGATTTGATGTCAATGCCATGCTGTCTCATGATCGCTCCCTGCTATCACGAAGATCGGCGTAGCACCCACTCTATTTTGCTGTCAGCAACAAAAACATAAATGCCATAGAGATGCTTTTGGAGGCTGGAGCCAACCCCAACATTGACATGATCAACCCTCTGCTGGTGGCCATCCGTCAGGGATGCATCACCTCCATGAAGCTTCTTGTGGAACATGGGGCCAACATTGACTGCTACATCCCCACTCATCCCACCTCCTTCCCAGCTACCATCATGTTCTCCATGAAGTACCTCAGCCTGCTGAAGTTCATGCTGGACCTTGGCTGTGATGCAGACTCTTGTTTCAACTGCCAGTATGGAGCGCACCCCACCCTGTGCTTCCAACCACCAGGAGCGATGATGCACCTAGGCGGGCCCCTGCACCCAGGATAGTGCAGGTAAGGAGTTTTGAATATTCAATATTAATGCTAAGGTGTGAATTGAATCCATGTTAAATGAGTTGCAACGTCGACACACAATGGGAGAATTGGCAAACTCAATTTAGGGTTAGGGAAAAGTTGGATAATATTGTAACAAGCGTGGGACTGTCACTTAATCTGGAGTCCTTTGTAGCAGAAGTGAAACAGAGGCAGCAGTCAACCCTTCTGCTGGTATTAATAAATGATCCCACGCACCGCTAATCGTCAATGACAAACATGGCACCACCCAATCAATGCCCGCAGTCCTCACACTTGCTCAGCCTAGTGACATGAAAACAACCCAATAACAAAACGTAAATGGGGAAACAGTGACAATTATTAAGGTGACAGTGCATCACACCAGCCTGACAACCTAGTCCCCTGTTGAGAACTAGCTACAGCCACACTGCTCATACACACGACTGTACCCCTCAAATTAAAAATGTGACTGTACTGTTTGTGTTGTCAGTTCTGTGAGATGGTTTCCACACCAGACATAAGTCGATGGGCTGGGCCAATTATTGATGTCCTTCTTGACTATGTGGGCAATGTGACACTGTGCTCCAAGCTGATAGAACACTTGGATAGCTATGAAGACTGGGCTGTGATCAAAGAAAAATCCCGTAAGTACTGCTTTAACCCTCATCAGGCACTAATAGTGTGTAACATATTGTATTTCAAGTGAAAATAATTGTGTGCAGCTGAAGGCCTCTACTCAAGTACAGTCTTCAAGAGACATGAAGGGTGAAGGCCGTCATCTGGCTGGGTGCTAAATATCAGTTGAGCAAAAGTTTATTGACAAAACACTAATAGTGCAGTATTTGAAACGGAATTAACAAAAACAAGCCAACTCACAAAGATTCTAAGACATGGCAATAAAAACTGCAAGAACCCCCAAAAACAAAAAACACAGACAACCCATTCAGATAAAACCATTGCTTTTTAATGTTTGTAACTAGGGTCCCATGTTGCTCACTTATTAAAGGCACTACTGTGTTTAGTGGTAAGACGAAATTCAAATTAGGGAGAAAACAAAATATATTATTGGTATAAAGTAAAAGTAAATGCATGTAAATGCATGTAACAAACAAAACTCCACAAAGGGAATTACCTCATAAGCGAGGAAACAACATCGTAATTATTGTGATATTGAACACCTAGAGCCACAGACTGATGACAAATGTTTTGACAAGGAGTCTCTTTCAATGTCTTCAGTCTTCATCAAAAACATTGAAAAGAAAAAGACCTCTAGTCGAAACATTTTTCACTGAATTTATTAAGCTGATTTAATAAGTCCAAATTGAAGTTTGTTGTTCTGGCTGCTAATATGTATTGCACTTAAACAGCAACTAAAGGGCCTTCAATCTTGTGTCGTTTTAGAGCTCCCGAGAAGTCTTTTACACCTCTCCAGACTAAAGGTCCGTCAGATATTGGGGAAGGAGCGACTGAAGCACCTCAACACTTTGCCAATTCCTGAAAGAATGATTCGATACCTGGATTACAACAACCCCATGGAAATCTAAAGAAGATGACAGGAAGCTGTGCTGCTAACCAGCAGATACTGAAAACAACGGTGTCATAAACACTGTGAACAGGAAAACATCCCATGAACAAGCAGTGATCTGTTTGGCCCTGTTACACATGGCACAGGATAAGAGACTATGATCAGCTACAGCTACAGTGTTGCCCATGTATGACATTTGCAGTAACATATCTAACTGTTCTACTAGTGCTAAGCCGCTGTACCAAACTTTACCACGAAGGTGGGTTGTTTAGAAAGTGCTCTGAAAGTTTTTGTGGTTTTTGGTTCTGTCAGTTTTGCTGTTCGTTTTTTCTAACACAATTAATTGCACTTGTGGAATGCAAAAGAGTATATATGTTATTTAATGATTAATGTAATATCTGGGGGTAATAGTTAGGACTGCAGTAGATTTTTAACAAAACCAGGTGCATTACAACTATCGATGATTTTAAACTCTAATAATGTGATTACTGTCCTAATTTAGGATTATACTGTAGTTGTAGCGAAGTTAAACTATGGATAGCTTGTTCTAATTTAATATATCAGTGAACCACAGCAAAAAGTCTAATTATGTTAGCAATCAAAATATTTGAATTAAACACCAGACTGCTATCCAGTAATACAAAATAATGTGAAACAAAATAAGAAGAGCTTAATGTTGGATTTTACCAATATTAAGCAAAATTAAGCTCTTTGGCCAGGTTTTTGAGTAGTATTTTTAGGTTATCACTTTCATGATTTCCCAGTATTGGCCTTTACTTAGTCACATACCCTTACAGTAGCTTCCAGAATGTTCTTTTGCCAGTGTGATAAGAAAATATATTTTTAGCCGACATTCAAGACAGTATCTGGCTAACTACGAAGGCTTTGCAAGCAAAGCGCTGTTACTTTAAAAAGTTATCTTGAGTGTTATGTTAATGTACCACTGAAATTGTGAGTTTGTATGAATATGGTTTTAAATGAGCATGGAACATATTTTGCCAGCCAAATAATCACCTGTGTATGAACTTTACAAGAATTAAACATTTATTTTTAAAAATACTAAAAATGCTAATGAGGAATTGGCATGGGCTTTTAGGCTTGTCAGTGCGCTAATTTATTTGAAATGTCTATGAGGAGACAAGATGGTACTTTAGGAAGCTGTGTGTTTAGTTAAGGTATTACAATATTAGGGGGTTGTGCAAATTCATAGTAAGCAGTGTAATGTTATAAAAGGCAGTAAAGAGTAATATTTTTTAGTATTAATAGTATTAATATTTAATAGTATTTTGGAAGGCAGTATAATAGGAGGCTGTGTGGTCCAGTGGTTAAAGAAAAGGGCTTGTAACCAGGAGGTCCCCGGTTCAAATCCTACCTCACCCACTGACTCATTGTGTGACCCTGAGCAAGTCACTTAACCTCCTTGCGCTCCGTCTTTCAAGTGTGACGTAGTTGTAAGTGACTCTGATGCATAGTTCACACACCCTAGTCTCTGTAAGTCGCCTTGGATAAAGGCGTCTGCTAAATAAACAAATAATAATAATAATAATCTTATAAGAATGGTGAGAAAATATAGAAAGCAGAGGATAAGTGGAGGACTGAGAGGAGGCTGTTATGAGCTTAGTCCCAGTCACTTGGACCTCACTTTGTGATTGGTAGGATGTTTGCATGATGACGACGAAAGTTACAGTAAATGTTTAAATTGATATAAATTATCCTGGGTTGATTATTTCAGAAAAAGGCCCACAGCTTGAGTGCCATTTGGCCTCAAACCTGCTTGACCAGGGGTCAATTGCCTGGTCCTACGTTTGGGAGAGATACAGGTAGACTTAGGTAGCTACAAGGGTGTACGTAAAAGGTAAGACACTTAGTTACCTTTCACTGTTCTGGTTCATTAGGAAGGTTGGTGGCTGTCCCTCATTCTGAAATTTAAAATATATTTTGCACAAATTCAACAAGTTTTAAACACAGACACATGACTGTGAGACACTGCAGCTCTAAGCTCCTTATGTTGTTTACATGTAAATAACATCATAGGTGATTATTTTAAGCCCAAGGTAATAGATGTACTGAATTCTTGGATTGTTCATTTTAAAGTCACACATATTGTAATAGCTTGGTGCAATGGTACTGTTATTGATGTTATTTTAGTATTGACACAATTAAAGGGCTAAAGTATTGCATGCAAACGTTACAAGAACTGTGCCAAAAAGGGCAGAATAACATTTAAAAGATATATTTTTAATGGTGTATTTCATACTTTTATAATCCTGCATTGATTTGAGAAAATATTATTTTGAATTGCAAGGTGTTGCGCACAGTGGTTCCAAAGAGTTCTAAAACCAAACGTATGTACCGTATGTATATTGTAAAAATATAGTGCCTGAAATGGTTGTATTTATTAAGGTGGAACTACTGAAAGCTGTTTTTACGTGCAATCCAATATTGTGCATTACATTTACCTTTTTTTTAATTTGTTGAGAGTGTGAAAAGTAAAGATACGAATATACTGTAATATAAATGAATATCTCAAGTAATGTGAAATATGTGTGTTTTATTACAGAAAGAAAGTCTGACAGATGTCACTTTTTTTGTTAAATAATGAATCAGTGAACTATTTAACTGAAGAAGAATGAATGAATAAAGGAATAGCACAGCAAACCCTACTGGCCAGGCACTCCAAATGAATTAAATAAATAAATACATTGGTCTCTCCAGCAATGTCAAACCTCATACTGATGAAAAAAGAACAGAGGGCTGTCAATAAAAGAGTAAGTAGCTTCAGATGATGTTTTCTTACTGTTCTCTTACTGTACCTTCATATGAGTACTTCTTGCAATTACTCACCTAGTGTGCAGCAGTGTACTGGCATCAAAACCAAAAGAAAACTTCACTCAAAGTGGCAGGTCCCTTGATGGATTCTATTAAGACACTTTGGGTGATCAAGCTAGCCTATGTTACATATATCTATGGCAGACAGCTACAACCATAGAGCAGCTTCTGAAGTCTAGTGAAAGACAGAGCAGAAATTTCCCCTCTGAACCAGAACTCAGCTAACACTACAGATCCCACGGCACACTTTCAGGAAAGTGCAAAGGTTCGAACCTCCGTGTCTGGTATAAGTTACAATAGTAGAAAAAACAAACAAACTCCTGGTGAGTAAATCCTCTAATTCCTCCTTCCTCTTTGAAATGTGAAGAGGGTGAGCTTGAAACAAAATACTACTTATTAGCAGATATACACAGTGTACACAGTAAATATTTAGAATTGACATAAACAGAAATGGATGGGATATGTCAGGACATATTTCACAGACACCAGGCTATCACTGTCTGGGAAGGGATCAGACATGACCCAGGGCGAGCTCCGTGTCTCATTTCAGAATGTTATTCTGATGTGCCTCCAAAATAAACATTAAACGTGTACAAAAACAAGAGAGTATCTCTTTAAATCCCTTACCTGTTTATAATTCAACAAGGTATGTTCTGTATAATTATCTAAGTTTCTGCTTAGATCGTTATTTGCTGTGCTTACAAACTATTCCAGCAAAAATTGCTTTTAAAAGACACAAGGCTCAAAGTTGATTTTCTGAAGTGAGATTTTTCTGCGTGTGTTTTTGTATCACATTCTCTTTAATTTGTGGTTGGACATGCAAGCAGACTCCCCCTAGTGGCCACACTATGGTAACTAATTTCTTTGGAATGCAGGTTTCTTTTAATGATCCTTTAGTTGCTTTGATTACTGAAGAAAAGGTGTGTTAAATTTGAACTAAAACAGCGTGGTAACTGTTTCAACTCAATGATCGTTGTTTCGTTATCTACAGTTCAAAACCAGTTATTCTCATATGGATCTCAAGCGTTATATATTGTAAGCAAATATTTATCATGGTAGCACCTCTAATTCCGCTTGTTTCTTGCTAATACTTTCAAATGGGTTGATATACTGTGATTATCACTTTAAAACAATGGCAGTAAATGCACATGGCTTCCTACTGAGTTTCATAGCAACAGCTGACTGTTTTATATTTTGTAGTTAGTAAGCATTTCTCCAGGAGTTATATGTATAACAGAAAAACAAATCCACAAATGTAGAATGAATTTGAGTGGAATACCATAGGAATAACAGCTATTCCACTGGAATTTTGCACCGCATGACATATTTTAGAGGCACATTACGTTTCTTGGTAATGCCTGTCACTTCATAATAAGCTGTTTTTTTCCTATTGAGGTCACTTAAGTTTAACCAGTTGCACATTCTATTACATTTGGAAAGCAATTCAAGACCTTTATCTTTGAAAATGAGATCAACATTGCCTCAAAAAGATCATACAAAACAAAAATAAATGGCTTCTGTCCATTTCATTTAGAAAGCAAATCTAATTTATTGAAATTGCTTTAGGAATTTACATTACAAGACCAATTTGGACATTTAAAAAAATGTTGCAGTATAAATTGAGTGACTGCAGTATTGTTTTATAGACACTCAAAGCAATCCCTCCATTGAGAATGAATTAGTTTAATTCAAATGTCCTATTACTTCAATGATGTATGCAAATATTTAACATTCTACAAGGGATGCATGTGTCAGTACCAACATAAGCATAGAGTCACACATAACTACACATCTGAGATATGGTATTCACTAACATAGCTGAATTTGAAGTGTCTATATAGCCCTCTGCTGTGCAATTTATAGCATGGGTTGAGACAAAGACAGAAGGAACCATGTGGTTCTAGAATACTCAGGAAAAATATATATACTGTATATCATTGTATTTGGTAAGTTTATTTCTAAATCAGAACTTCCCTTTTTTTACAATTGAAATCTAATGCAATACAGTTCCTCAGTTGTTTTCCTTCATGCTGCCACAAAGGCCACACTATGAATTGAAATCCCGGTTGTTTGGTAGTGATTGTATATCTGCTTTATGGGTTTGGATTCAGAGGGCATTATTGAAAAAGTTATCAGTAACTCATGCATCTGATCAGAGAATATTAATACAGTCAGTACTTGTCACATTGGTGATGAGGTTTAGAAAGTATTAGTAAAATGCATTAAAAAAATAAAATTTCACATGCTTCTCACCCTTAAATGCAAAGTATGCACAGTCAGTGAATACAGTGAATACACTTTGGGCATTTTTTTGTCTCTTTCCTTAACATGTACAAATGTCAAAAGTGCTTATTCTTGTAACCATTCATTGTATTTAAGCCTTTTAGAACTCGTGTTTTCAATTATTTTTACTTGTGCTTTTTTGAAAAAAATATATGAACAATACTAAGTGATACTACACATTATTCACAAGACGCTTTACTCCAATGTCCATTTACAACATGTGTTTCTGAGTCCATCGTATGTGCTCCTCTTTTTAATTTAAACACATCCAAAAACACTGAAAATTGGCGAAGGAACACTCGGTTTTGTTGGGATTGGTTTCAAAACGACATGTGCGTGGCCCTTTTGTCCAATTATTGGGTCTTTTGAGAAGCTGTGTGCCTCTGTCGGCGACGTCGAAGCTTTTCCCCAAAGTCCAACGTCAGAAAACCCTGACTGTGGCAAGACTATATGGCTTTGGTAAACGTGTTGTCCGTGGTACTGAAACGGACAGCAGCCACACAGGTTCATCCTACTGGTTAAGGAAGCCATCTCCAAAGTCACTGGCTCCTTCTCAGCTACGCTCTGTTGGATAGCAAGTGCTGAATGTGGCTTTAGCACCTCGGACCGCTTCTTTCTCTTCTGATCCTCGGATCTGTGGGCCGAGAGTCCACCGTCGCTGATAACCTGTTTTTTCTTCCAGACAGAATGGAAAGGCTCGTGCTTCTCCAAGCTATTGGCCGATCTCGGTTCTTCCCAGAAGGACGCAGGTAGTTGTCGTTTCCTCATAGGCACCTGATCTTGTCTAGCGTGGTCCCTTTCGTTTTTTAAGTTTTGTTCTGGGTTGATTGGCTCTTCACGTCCCAGATCCGACCGGAACTTTTCACTCAAGTGTCCCAAATTGATGTTCCGATTTGTATTCTCCAAGGCGTACACACCAGACTTGTCCTCCAGAGCCCTGGCAGTGTTCGATTCCGCTGACCTGAACGTGTGACATCTGGGGATCCTAGAGTACTTCTGAGAAAAGCGTTTCAGTTGTTTCTGCAAATATTTCCTGTGGTCCACCGATCGCCTACACGGGGCCGATTTGTCCAATGCCGCTTTGATATCACTCGATGCCAGGTTCACAAAATTTAATAAAGTTTTCACCTCGCTGTCGCCGCATGCCATTTTCACATCGTGAGTTTGACAAAATCAAATCATCCAAACACCATACATCATCAGCAGATTAAAATCTCAGCTTCGTTGTCCATTTTCTTTTTCAGATACGCACCTGCAGTAAAGTAATACAATGTTAGAAAAGTACAGGCAAGTGTGCTAACGATAACTGCACAGATCCGCTTGGGCATATGACTAGAACCACCATTTCAATTTCTAAAAAAAAAGAAAAGAAAAGAAAAAACATAGAACAGCTATAAATCCAGCAAAATCGTTATATAGTTTTTACCAGTATGTTAATAAGTACTGCATTGGCCCAATATTGGCATTGTTGCCAACCATACATTGTCAACTGCTTGCATGGTATAATAATAATAATAATAATAATAATAATAATAATAATAATAATAATAATAATAATAATAATAATAATCGTTTGGGTTCAATAAAATAAATAGTTATTTATCAATGGATTACCCTGTGACTCTTCTGACGGCGTCCCAGTAGAGCGACTGAAGGAAAAAAATAGTTTTACCACTTGAGCACTGTGAATGAATATAAACTGCTTGTAGTTATGGTGCTTTCTTCAGACCAATCAGAAACCTCTTCCCGTACACAATATACCCAAATCAAGCACTAGCCTCCCTCTGTCCCACATTCTTTGCCATCACAAATTGTTGTCATAGAAACTCTAAGAGAAAAGCAGCAAATGCGCTCCATTCTGCAAACCCCTCCCTACCAGGTCTTGCTTTTTGGGGGGTAAAACGTCTTATGCTGACGTTGTGCAAAGACTACTTAAATCTTTTATTCTTGAATATAACTTAAGTCTGTCTACGGGCTGGCAGTGGGCATGCTTCAGTGCAGCTAAACAATACTAGCTTTTACAGATCAGGCTAGGCTACTTTTAACTGTTCTGATCTGGGCTTTTTTTCTCCAGGACTGATGTCTGAAGAAGCAGGATTGCAAAAGAACTCTAAAGAGATGTGCACATATCCATGGAAAGGGGGCTTGAGCGCTCAAGAATCTTGTCTTTATATTTGCCCCCTCAATCGAGCCACACAAAAGCTGAATTACTCATTCAAACCCCGTGGGACAAAGGGAAAGGAGTTGGATAGCACTCTTGCATTTGTAGTCAAACAGTTAGAGACTTAAATCGAGTCGTCATGATGGAGAAAGAGAGTTGGACAAAGCCCATAGAATTGCCATCAGCAAACATTTTCCTGTGTCATATTAGTGGGGTCTCCATGGCTCCCTCTGGCCCGGGGACAATAGCACAAGTTTGCACACTCGACTACTGTCACCCTGCCAACGCTGGCAATGGCCAGAAACAGGACAATCCCTGGGAGAAAGCATGGGCGCTGCGGGGAACGGAGCAATAGAAAGGGGAAAAAGACTTGTGAAATGCTAATTGAGCTCCATCCCCTTATTGAGGGAAAACTATGCAAGCTCCCAGTCCCCCTCCCAAACAACCTCTTCCACTTGGCAAGATGGCATTTAGATACGCCACAGACATACATTTAGAAGTCACCCTTAAGCCATCATCATCTTTCCACAATTTGAGTGTATAGTAAACAAAAATGGAGTAAGTGTTTTTAGACCGTAAAATGAGTAAAATATACATGCCTTTTATGAAGTGCCAGGCGGTCTCTATGAAACACACCGAAAACTGCCGTAAAGAACATTTGTGAACAAGCATCTTTTGTGTTTTACGAACACACACAAAAAAAAAAACTCGTCTACTTTTATAACACATTTTCATACACGTACCGGTGTGTTTGTCTAAGAATTATCTCACCTGCTACATTTCCACTTGTATTCCAAATACCACACACATTCCAATGATACTCCTCCAACTGGCAATCTGCGAAGTGTTGCATATTCTCGCACACCATTGTATTTCCACAAAATACTGTCTGGGACGTGAAGGGTTTTTTTTATTTTGTTTTGTTTTGTTTTGTTGTTTGCAGGTGCACGATTTGTTCTCCGTGTTAAATGCATGGGACGGTCATTTGAGGGTTACGGTAATGAATACTGCGGAGAGCACCTGCCATCTATGACCCCAGTCCCCCTCCCCTTCTCAGCTCTTTTGTGTCTACGTGGGAAGTTCTTGGCTGCCGAAGGTAATGTTGCTGTTCTTTTCCAAAAATTTCACAACTTGTGTGCGGAGGAATAAAATATACATGAATATATTCTCGTTTTTACAGTGTTACTGGTCTACAAGTATGAGTTTGTGTATTTTGCCAGCTGCAATATGACTGCAGCATATTTTAATATATCTAGATTATTTATTATCGAGACAAAAGCATTTAATCTAGACAGTGTCAAACAATGTATAATCTTTAATCAATAGGGAGAAACACATTTGGAACGCCATTGTGATTTTTATATGTGTTTTGGGGATATATTTGACGGGGATTATTTATGTAAATTACACACATTTTATGTAGTACATTGCACTGCAGGAGATTGAGGTGCCTTACGTACTGAAACTATGGACAATTTACAAGTTACTTACATTGTAAAGCAAATCATATATTCCCTTGCATGGGTTCAGTGAAAACTCCATATCCCCAAAAATCTGATTTGGGGATTGTATGGTCATGATAGTGTCACATTTTGTCACCAAGGAGTAACACCTGGAATATCTGCTGTGCAATGGGAGTGTTGGTTCAGCCCCTTTAGTTTTATAGTTTCTTTTCATAATAATCACATTTCTTGTGTCACACTTATGACGTTAACAATACTTTTGCTTATTAAACGTGCAAGTCCAAGTAGAAAAATATCAATGTTGTAGATGGAAATACTTATCGAATAGCAAAAACATCATTGTAAAAGGATTTTTAAACCTCCTCTCCAGCTGCAGAATTCCTGTTCAGTTCACAGAGTGACAGGTGGAGGTTTGAAACAAAAAATATAGCAAAAATACCTTTTACCTGCGTTCTGCATTTTTTAATTCTATTAACTATTTTTCTAATGGTGTGTTTAGGAGCTGTCCCTGGAGATTTGAATACCAAATGACATACAGGTCATGAAGCAGTGCTAAATTTTTATTGAATCTATCCTATAGTACAAGAAAGTATCAATGAGAGGGAATGAAAATAAACTGGACAGCCAACAAAGTCTGGTTTCTGATAAAGCACCCTCTAGAGCCCACAGAAAGATAATCTATGGATGTAGTATGGTCGTTTAGGAATCCCATTTTAGTCTAAGCTAATTGTGGTTCATTTAACAGAGTTGCAACAAGCAAACAATATCATTGTATGTTATTGATTTCCAGGAATATGCTATGATATGTATCAGGCAATATAGATGTTGAGGGATATCAATCCAGGTGATTGCTCGTCATGGTGAAACTAACCAACATCTATTTTTTACCTAAACACCCCAAAATATGTACTAAACAATGTGTTTATTATTTTCAATTAATTTTGTTAAATTCCATGAAAAAGAATTCAAACTCACCCTTTGGCTCACCCAGTAAAAGCACTGTCACTGAGCATGCGCGGTGAGTCATGTGAGCGTGGTTCCAATCACTTCAGCGCCATGTTGACGATGACCGGGGTCCCACAGGGAGTTCTGCATTGGCCTTTGTACTCCCGCAGGCTAAGGGAGGAAAATCTCAGTTCATGCTTCCATTGACATATTCAAACAGAGAGTTCCCAGACTGGGCCCTCATCCTCAGGGTTTAGTAGCTTGAGTAGCTACTGTTGCTTAGATTCATTCGGTGGGTGAAAAGAGACAATTACTATTGACTGGACGATAGCGACACAGGTTGTCTGTTGATCAGCAGTCCTCATGAATGGGTTGCAGTAGAATTACATTGGTGTTACATTTTAAAAATAAAATCTAATAAGCCCAGAACTGCATGCAGGTGATTTGACTGGTTGTACAAATATTACTTTACATTTGAATCTGACGTGCAAAATGCAATCTTTTTAGAAACCATAGTATGTTTATACAAATGGAAAGCCATTGAAGCCATCAGGGCAGGCACATGCGATTTCCAGTTATCAATGTTTGCAGAGTAGGCCACTCATTTTTCTCAGTACACAATTGTAATATGCAGTTACAATATTACAATATTAAGCAGGGGGATTCCATTAAAAATAGAAGAGTAGAATTAGCAGTGGAGATAGCAATGCTATTACTCAAGAGGCAGTGTGGTCCAAAGTATAGGACTTGTAACCAGAAGGTCAGTGGTTCAAATCCCACCTCTTCCACTGACAGACTCACTGTGTGACCTGGAGCAAGTCACTTAACCTCCTTCTGCTCCATCCTGCAGATGAGATGTTAAATCAATGTCCTATTGTAAGTGACTCTGCATATAATGCACAGTTCACAGCCTACTTCTGTATAGCACTTTGTGATGGTGATCCACTATGAAAGGCGCTATATAAAGATATTACTATTATTATTATTTATGTTTAATCTAAGCTGCTACCTGGAGATGTTCTGGTTCAGGGTCACTTACTGCTTGTGACGCCACTTTAAGAGGCCGCCAGATCCTTTTGTTCCCCTCTGCTCTTTCTTGTTCAGCACAATGTACATCTTAAAAGAGTAATTAACAATAGGGCACTTCTCCCAGTCCTTCTTACTGGAGGCCTGTGCTTTGAAGTGTCTTCAGGGAGGCAAGAGGGGAATGTGGGCTGATAAATCAGTTATACCAGGACAGTCATTGCACACATTATAATAATGCCACCACATGCCACCACAGCAGGCAGACACAGACCAGCTGTGGGATTTTGTTTTGTTTTGTTTTGTTTTTAATTTCAAAATCTGACAGCTTTTTGTACTCCTGGAATTTTTTCTGGCATTTAGATTCAGTTAGAGAGGAAAGAAATCCCAAGGAAATTTCAGAGGGTTCCCATGAAAGTGGCTGTATGCGTTGCTTTCTGTTGCTAAAGAGGCTTCCATTATTAAGACACTGACAGTTTAGTTGTTTGAAAATATTCCAAATGTTTCAAATATTTGCTAGCAGCAATGTCATTCCAGCATCTCTTCCCATTGGTGTATCCCTTTATGTAATTAGTGGGCTGAAAGCTCATTTTATTTTAAATGGTACCTATGACCATTTTCAACAAGTAGCCTAAAGAATGAATGGCATTGTTTTAGGAGATGTCATTTTGTCATCTTGCAGGAGGTTCTCCTGCTAATACTGTAAGAATTTTTTTTAAGGGACACACTGCACATGATGTATTAACTTATTATAAATCACAAAATGAAGAGTATACTTATAACAGACGTTAGTTTACAGTAAGCTAAAGCTAACTGTTTATTCAGTATGCTTTACCAAAGGAAATGACCTCAATTCGCTTTTAAAAGATTTCATTCAATATGTCCCAGGGACAAAAGCTGGTAAAATATTTTTATTTTGCTACTTGGACATGGAATTCGTGCATATTAAATCTGGTTGGAAATGAAGATTCTATGTCATTCTAATTTGTATTGTGGTTGAGCGTGTTTGTAATTATGTTTGAAACGAGAATGTTTATGTACTGTAACAATCCTCTGTCTTGGCCATGACGCTCTCTTTAGTTAAAAAATGAACTAAAATAAAAGACAAATAAGTTCTAAGGTGGATTTGTGCCCAGGGCTCCAGAGTTGAAAAGCTAATGCATTAATCAACTGTGCTGCTGGTGGTAGTCCCCTTTAAAAATAACATTGTTAACTGATTACATTGATTCACTCTGTGGCCTGGTAGTAAGTCACTGGACCTTGTGCCATCCAGCTGTGAAATTAGATAACAGCAGGGAATCCAGATATGTTGATCCTCAGTTTTTTTCTTCACATTTCCAATCATCAAACTCAAAGTACAAAACAGTACCTCTCTACAAAAACACCTTTCTAAGTTCCACTGTCTAAAATCCATAAATCCTGTTCACAACAGACCCTTTAAGATGGTGGTCAGATATGTTATACAATAGCTTATTTCTTTCCACTGGACGAGAAAGAATGACTGTGAACCCACATAGAGTCCTACGTTAATAAAGTGTGGGTGGAGGATAAATTGACTTCATCTAAAACAATGTCTTGGTAATTAATTTAACACACAATCCCTTTTAAATGTTTTGAAAATATTTTTTTTCTATCTTTCATAACATCTGTAGCATTTTCACATAGCAGTTTTTTAATTCACATTCATTTTATCCGTTACAAAAGTTACAAAACAATAAAGCAGCTGCCATTCTGAATAATACTGAGCTCTGTTGCTGAAATTAAGATTGTTGTAATCATTTAACTGGCTGCCATGCTCTTCTTTTGTGGTCTTGAGAAATTGTGTGACATTGTGACCTTTGAACTCTGTTCACATGGTATAGGTGAACAGAGCTGACACTGAGGGATGCTATTCAACACAGCATTGGGAGATGCCAATATCTGTATACCGAGAGAGAGAGAGAGAGAGAGAGAGAGAGAGAGAGAGAGAGAGAGAGAGAGAGAGAGAGAGAGAGAGAGAGAGAGAGAGAGAGAGAGAGAGAGAGAGAGAGAGAGAGCTGATGAATGTGTGATTTTAATTGAACCTATTTACTCTAAAGTGGTTTTCCTGCCAAGCAGTCTAGACAAAATGGATTTTATTAAATGTACTACAGCTCAATGCAATAAAATGATTTATTAAAAGCTGGAAGGGAAGACATTGTAACTCCAAACTGCATTATTAATGCAACCCCACTGTACTATTTTAGTGTGTGTTACATCCATGTAGCGTTATAGGTTGTAAGTGTACATTATTTATATCCATTTTGCTTGCTAGATTCTGCTGTGTATACATTCTAATACATTCTATATCAATTTAACCATATATAACTTATTTATCATTTATTTAACCCTAGAAGATTTTTATTGGGTGGAGAAAATATATTTTATTGATGTAACTAGTTGCCTTTCCTTTTGTCCAAACATAAGATTGTAGATTTCTCCAACAACTCATAATATATTGCAAATTAAAATGTTGGCTTTTGAGGCAGGGTGGTAAAAATATGTTGCTATATTTTGTGTTTTTGTTGTTAATTCATTAGTAGGCGCAGGACCGGAAGGTGATATAGTTTATCTAATTCAGTCCATACCATCTTTTCTGCTGTCTTTAGTAGACATTTCTCTGTATAATATACAGTACAGTATATATTCAGCTCTGCACTCTGTCAATCTTGTCATCTCTTCTCCTAGATGTTTTGTTCACCCTGATTCATACAAATCCCTTTATTTTTAATCCATTCTACTATGTTCTCTCCATAATGTGTTAATCCGTTTGGCTGCTGGTTTTGACTCATTCTCTCTACGTTTCTGACACACTCTTCTCAAGTCTCGTCATGAGCCTTGTAGCTGGGGGAGTCGGCTTTGAGTTTGGGGTGTTTACTTTGGACTTTCCTATTGTGAATGATTGAACTTGAGCTGTGAAAACTGCATTCTGTTATTGTTTCGTGCTGCTAAGTAGCTTGATGGCAGATGGCAGCGAGTGTGTCTGCAAATAGATGCTATGTGACCCCCAGCAGGATCCCAACAATAGTGCAGTGTGTGTGTGTGTGTGTGTGTGTGTGTGTGTGTGTGTGCGTGCGTGCGTGTGTGCGTGCGTGAGACTGCACATGATCCTTGACATTCTCTGCGGATTATGCAGCTGTTTCCACAAGTCTGTGGCATCCCGAGTTAACACCAGTGTGTTAAATATGAAACCCATGCATATACTCTGTATCGGAGGTTACTACAATGTTAAATGCTTACCAAATTCCCAACATACAGTCAGATTCCAAGGGGTAAGAAATGTAATTTTCTCAGAAGAAATAATGATCACAATTGGCATGGATAATAAACATAAGAAAAAGAAGAAGAAGGAGAAGAAGAAACACTAGTTAGATTGTACTATAAAATACAAAATTCAATGGTAGAAAATCTGCTTGCCTGTAGAGGTCTGCCCTGTGCTTTCCGTGCTGTTACTAGAAGTGTGTACTTCTGTTCACTTGCAGTGATATACCCTGTAAAGACAATTTATTTATTTTATTTTACCAAAATGAAGAACAATACATTTAGTAAAGAAAGGTCTTGATCTTAATTTAAAGATTAAGTAGCTTCAATGTTATTTGAATTAAGGGTTCTGTTGCCCCATATTGAGTGATTATCTTTCTCTAAATCTGCCTTTACCTGCCTTTGAGCTTCCCTTGAGTATCCTAATTTTTGGACTGAACAGCCTTCCTCATTCCATTCAAATCATGTGACAATGTGACTTTTCAACCTACTCTGCGTATTTATATAGGCAGAGAAAGTATGTAGGGTTGACAGAGTTGAAAGGTCACATTGTCACATGATTTCAATGGAACAAGGAAGGCTGGTCTCAGCACTTAGGATTATCCAGACAAGCTCAAAGCCAGGTAAAGGTAAAAAAGGTCAAAGCTCAATATTGAGGCAACAGAACCTAGAACCACACAGCATGATTATTAACTCCTTTTTCAGGAAAGCTGCTTCACCCAGTTTTTGTTGCATGATTTACCTTGCTTGACTGAGCTTTACCATGCTTCCCTTTCCTTTACAGTTCTTTCCAACAAGCTTCCCAGCATTCAGTCTCACATCTCTGAGCTGATCAGATTTCAGGATCCAACCAACCACGTTTATCAGATGGCCCTGTAAATTGGAATTAATTACAAGATGTTGCCAGAAACCAGCTACAGTTCCTTTGATGATATCAATCTCCTGGCACCTGATCATAATGCATTTCAATTAGAAGCACATTCCAAATGGAGCACGCACCTTGTGTCAATGGGCTGGCCCTCACAAGACTGATCTTAATGTGTTATGTAAATTGAATCCCTGTTGAATCCTTGTTCACTTTCAATCACAATCTGGAAGACAGCTTGTTGGACCTCCATGGATAGAGGGCCCTTGTCTTTCAGGCTCTTCTGTATCCAATATCCCTCCAGGAATAGAGGTAGTAATCACTGATGCATGGTCACTACACTGGTGATAGTGCTATAGCAGGTGTTCCACTTTTTTCAACTGTATTCTACTGACACCTGGTGGTGAATAAGAAGTACTGAGTTATTATTGTAATCTGGGCATCATACAGTGTTGTCCCAGGTGATCTAGACTAGCCTCGTTTTTCATCCCTAATCTTGAAACTGGTACATGTTGAATTAACTAGTTGTATAAGACTTGTCAAGCAGTTTGTTAGAAGTGTTTATTGTTGCTTGAGCTTTGCACATTGTGAAAATGGTTTGAAAATGTCCCTTACAATGAGGTACTGCAAAAAGTACAATTAGAGTTGCCATAAACTGCCATTAGAGTTGCCTGATGTTACTGTGATTTTTTACATTCTAAATTCTGCTGTTCAGCCACCAGGTGGAGCACAATACCCAAGAATGACATTTTCACCAAGCAAACCTCCAGTTTCTGAGAAAATGTCCCATCATGGTCCTGGAAGGCTATTCCACTCCAGGTTTAACAGGTAAAATTAGATAATGAACTACTTCAGGGTCTGGATGGAGGTATAATTTATTAATTAAACAATTTAGAACAGAGTTGGAACAAAGACCAGGACTGGAAGAGCCAACTTTGGCTACCCCTACTTTAGCATATATGTTACAATGAAGGTGGTTTGGTGTTACAGCAAAGGGGACATGGACCATACCACTGGGTTGATTCAAGACCAGGACAGCTGTATTCCACAGTCTTCTGGTGCCTGTGTGAGACTGGGACCTTGCCCTTGTGTGTGTGTGTGAGTTTTTTAAAAACAATGTAGGTGGTTTGCTTTTCGTTTGTTGTCAGATTTGTAAGATGGCCCTTAAAGGCAACTCTCTCACCACCAGAGAGCCCGTATTGAATTAGAATAGATATTTAATATACAATTAGGCAGCCAGTGCATATGATTGAAGCGTGGCATATATATATATATATATATATATATATATATATATATATATATATATATATATATATATATATATATATATATATATACAGCTGTTGCAAATAGCAGCATTTACAGTTTGAACTCTGGCAGTGCTTGGCTTGTGCAGCTTCATTAGAAACGGCACATTTGACAACTCATTTAGTATTAAGTGTGCTTCTCCTGACAGGCTTTCTAGTAATCTGATTGATTAAGAGGGGAAAAAATGCGCCGCTTTAAAGTAACTGACAGGCTCTTGGCAAATTAACCACGTGATAAAATCTGAGAAATCGTGCCTCTCATAACAAAATTCCTGGCACTTGGTGATACTGCATTGTATCCAAACATCTCCTCTGTGTGTCATGCCTTCTATTAGTATAATATCATTAGTGATGTAGTTAAGGTGCTGCTTACTGGAACCGTATCACTTATCTATGCTGCAGTTTCGCTCCTCAATCCCATCATTCCAGATTTTTGCAAACACAGCCATTGGCTTTCCAATCCCAAGGCTTTTCTCCTAATCATAGCGATTTGCATTTGTACCTCTTAATTTACTACAGGAAAGAGCCTTTGAGACAGATGACTAATTTGCAACAAGAGTCTGGGAGGCTACATCTGTCAATGCAGAAAAATGCAGTGTTTATTAGTAACCAGCTAATGAGATAGAAATAAATGAAGTTGTATTGCAAGCAGGACAATGCTGGAGCCCAGACAGGTATTACTTCAAACTAGCTATAAATCCTTCTTTAGGATATTCAAACTGATTGATTTCTCCCATTCCAGAGCAAACCTGATAAGAGATCAATACTTTCCTTGTGATACTCTAGTCACTCTCAAATGTATTTTAAGAAGAAACCGTTTGAACAACCGCTCAACTCCTTGTGTACCTTAAGTGGTTAATCAATCCTAAAATTCTCGGTGATGCAAAACTTTTGGCCACAGCTGTAGGCTGCTGGTTGACAATAATAAAAAGAGCATTTTCTGAATAAATACATGCTGTTATTATTAAGTCAAACTGTGTTGTTTCTTTCTGTAGACAATAATTAGCTTCAAGTATGAATCCTAAGCAAAATTACACAGCGTCCAACACTTTGGCCTTGACTTATGTGACCTTGGTACCCTCTGCAAATGTACTGAACTGAAGGGCATTTTGGCCTCGCCCTTTTTGTTGCCTATTTAGAGCCCTATATATATATATATATATATATATATATATATATATATATACTAAGACATATGAATACCAAAGCAAATCTAGCTGTAATACAGTACTGGAACATATCAACCTGGGTAAATGAACACTCAATTACATTTTGCAGCTAGAATGATGTTTTCCTTGCCATATGTTCCAGATGGGGTCAGCATCAATACCATGTAAATCAGATTGACAGAGCTCAGGGTCTTAGATTACACATTTACTGTATAATCAGCATTGAGACTACTGCCAGAACAGAACCAGAAAGTTATATATTTATCTACAAAGTATTCAAGTACTGATCTAGTTAAAAAAGAAATGCAGATCCATTATCACCCTGTAATGGACCAATTTGATCAACATGGTCCAAAAGCTAAGTGTTTGTTGACTAATATATATGTGTATATCTGTATTCTTCATGCCCACGAGTTGTATAGTGAACCCCAGTATGTACTATACATGTAACATGGTTAGAAGAGTGACAAGCCCTGTGGAGTAACAAGGTGTAATCTATAAACACTTCAAACTTTATAGGTGCTTAAAAGAATTATACGATTTATATATATTTTTTATTTATTTGCCGACGCCTTATCCAGGGCTTACTTACAATTGTTACAAGATATCACATTATTTTTACATACAATTACCCATTTATACAGTTGGGTTTTTACTGGAGCAATCTAGGTAAAGTACCTTGCTCAAGGGTAAAGCAGCAGTGTCCCCACCTGGGATTGAACCCACGACCCTCCGGTCAAGAGTCCAGAGCCCTAACCACTACTCCACACTGCTGCCCCTGCAGTAGCAACGACCTTGAATAAAACCCTGCTGAGGGTTAGAAATAAACCATACAAAGCACTCAGTAGCACCACACCTTTTAAAAGCCTTTATTGATGTCTGCCGACCTCACAGACAGAGTAATTCCCCTGCACCTCACTCTCTCAAGTCTTTGTACCTATCAATAAGCAGTATATGTGTCCAGCCACAGGCAGCGGTGACAAGAAGATTGAACCCTTTACTTCTACATTCTAGGATTTAGTGGCCTTACAAGGTGAAGGCCTGGACTTAAGAAACATTTATGCACCAGAGTTAATTTCATATAATCAATGTGTCAGGGAATATTGATTTTTTTTATCTGCTCTTTCTCAATGATCATGAAACCTGACATACTTTTATGTTCCCTTCAATTTAGTTGTTCTTTGCCTCTTTTTGGCTCACATATGCAGCCTGCTTGCTTGGTTAAACCTTTTGTAAGGAGGTAAACAGCACGTGGGTTTGACTCCAGTTCTGGAAGGGCAGGCCCAAAAAAATATTCCAGTCTGAATGGCAGCATTTGAAATCCGCTGCATCTGCTTCAGGGCATAACCAGTTGAGAAGCCTCAGGCCTCTTACTGGAAAGCATGATGGGACTGAGTATATTGTTAACTGCATTTACCTGAAATAAAAGAGGGTGAGCGAGAGGGAAGTCATTTTCTTTAATTGCTAAATGGAGTGGCAAAGACTATGAGACAATTGCCCATGCTAATCTCTCCCTTAATTTGGAAAGTCTGGTGATCCTTAGATTGTTTGTTTTTGTTTTGTTTTGTCGTCCGTTAATGAGCTTTTGACGATGTTAATCTATGCATATGGGTAAACAATTCAGCTATCAATGACCAAACCCAGAGACAGAAGTCTCTGGAAATAAATAATCTGAAATAATTAATACATTTGCATATATCTATATTAATATCTCTAATGAAGTACTTTCAGTGATAATCCTTACACAAAATAGATTATTCTTCATTTTACATTTGCATAGCAGGAAATCAAATCTTATCTGCCATGCACTTTAATTAGCTATGTAGGTTAATGTATGAGATACATACACTTCCAATAATAATTATTAGTTAAGTTTAGTTGATTCACTTTGTGCTCGCAGGACCAGCACAGGTATATCCAAATAGTGTGCGCACTAATACAAAGAGAGACCTGGATAGTTTTCTTTATCCTAGTGGTACCATATGTCATTAAAAAAAAAAAAAAGATGTTTTAAATAATTATTTAAACCCTTTGGGATATTTATTAATTTATTGTTATTCAGATTCTTTTTAATGGATATAGATTACAATAAAAAGAACGTCTTTTTATTTACCAGACTTTTAGTTTAAAAAGTAGTAATTACATGGAACTGATATGAACACATACTTTCTTTATTATTGTATAATCAAAGGACGAAACCCCTGAAGCAAGCCTCTGTGTAACTATGATGTTCTGTGCATTGTTTGGGTTGGGATGGTGGTGTATGTTTCATAGCTGCTCTCTGCAATTTACTAATTACTTTAGAGCTAATTAAATTAGATGTGATTAACTGGCACATCTGAAAATTGCACCAGACTGCAAGTCACTTTTTATTTCATTAAGTTTTGTGTGGGTGTGTTTATGTGACCTACTCATGCTTGGTTACATTTACTGAAGCGTTTCATTCCTCTTATTTGGGATGCCACAGAATTGGGGGTCACCGCCTTTCCCCCCCATAAGTCTCTGACTACATATAGACCTGTTAGCAAAGCCATGTCTTATAAAATACACTGGTATCCTTGTTTTACTGGTTGCAATCAGGTACCCATTATCATATCTATCTTTGCTTCTTCCCATTTTATGGCCAACAACTTAACAGCTATTGAAGAGCGACTTGGTATTCTTGTGTGTTTTTAGAATCGCTTTGTAGATCATTTTCTGTTTCAGTCATCACTTTCTGATCACTTCTTAAAAGTTTTTTTCCCCCTTGTCTCCAAGGACAGCTGGTACACTACAGTGTAACCGTTCTCCTGCCCCCTGAAATACATCAGTCAGACATACCACATAAAATAAATGCATTTTTTCTTGTAAACTTGTTGCATGGGGACAGGTCAATGGCTAGACCACATATCAAAGTGATTCTAAACAACAAGAATACATTAATTAAGATAGTCATTAAAGTGTAGTCAGACCTATACTAAGTCGCTCTTTAGGTGACATGTTGCATAGCGAAGGTCTTTTGCGTAACTCATGATATACCTACTGTACTTTGTTTCAAATAGTTCCTAAAAACCGAGTAAGAGAAAATAAATGTGGCACAAGAAACATTCTCTGTTTCTGCGAATTGCTTTTCCTGCTGAGAGAATAACCTCACTTTCTGGTCTTTGTTTCTTTATAAGCAGCACATTTAGACAACTGTAAGATAAACCAGAAAGCGACTAAAAGGCATGCTGGAACTGTTATCCACTTCAACAGGCCAAAAACCTGTCAAGAGTATCCCCATGATATCACAAAGCATGGACCGCTGTTGAGAAACATTACAAAGCGATTACTGATTCATTCTCGATCTGTAAATGCCAACAGCCAAATAAGAGATCAAATAAAATAAGTGAATGAACAGAAAGAGGACAGTGAAAAGGGCCGTTATAAATAATGGATTGAGGATTGAGGGCTGTGGTTAAAGCCAGTTAGCAAAAAGAGAAAAAAAAAAACAGGAGAAGAATGTGTCTGTCAGTTAAGAAGGGGAACCTGTGGGAAATTTTATCATTCTTCAGCAAAAGTGCTGCCCCAGCCGTTCAAAAAGATGAAACGATAATTGTCTCAGGGATTGGTCAGCTCCACAGCGTCCAAAGCAAAGGGCAAGTGTTGTGACATCTTGCTGTTTATGTTTCTCTCTCCTCTGAGCCTGGAACAGAAAACAATGTTTCTTTTTTAAATGCATATCTATTTATTTGTTTATTTATTTATTTTTAAATGGCACATTTGATGAACCATTATTGTACATTAAGAAGCAAACTTATTGTATTCAAGTCCCAGATGGAATACAGGTAATACACACTTCGTTGCCAGTAGAATCGATCATTTAAATAATAGAACAGAGTAGAATTGAATTCTTAGTGTCTGTAGAGGAAAGTCTTTGGACTGTTTATTCCTAACATGCTTTGCATGTTGTGTGGTTTCCAATAAGTTGCTAAATCATTAAATGTAAAAGATCAAAGTGCTATAATGAAAAATAAATGTGCCATAATAGGGTAACCTGATGGATTTTGCTCAGTTTCGTGAAATTAAGTTACAAACTGCAGCTTGTGCAAATCAGCTTCTCTTTGTTTGGGGACCATGTGTATGTCAGTTTGCACCCAGCCTCTGCTTATTACACATATTAAGGAGGGCATTTTCAAATTAATAAAAAAAATAGCTTATTTATTTGTATTTATGTTGATGGCTGTGCATGACATTAGTTGACACATCAATTTGCCCACTGTATTCTGGAACTAATGGTGGTGATACTGTTATGGTATTTTCGAGTCCATACAAAATGCATTAAAACAACAATAAAATCTTTCCTATACTGAGTATTTGTGCTTCTAACCCCATCACAGTCTGTAAGAAATACTGCTAAACTGTTTAAATCCAATTTTCTGCACATAATCACACTATGTAAAAAATAAAAACAAAAAACAACTTGCACAGCAGACTAAAAATGGCAACAATGCTCAACTTGTGCAGTTTGTGCTTGTGACTGTGACATGCCCAGTCACATCACTATTAATTGAGAGAGATCATTTATGTTTGCTGTTATAACATGAGACGCTTACATTTATACCCCCCAAATGCGTTTTAACATTAATGGGAATTTAAAATAAGCAATGCCCTATCTTTGCCATGCTGATAAATTACATGATCTGATCGTGTGAAATCTGCCACCAGTGGTTTTCTGTGTTTCCTACTTCAATGCTTGTTCAGAAAAAAAAAAACCCACAGACATCAGTTTGCTCATTCCATTTACCAGTCTGTCAATGTAAAGTTTTTGCACTGTCAGTGCTGCCTGAGTCAGGAACTGTGTTGAAATTGACAGACTAGCAGATTAATTCCCGACTGGCTTTCCACAGCCAATAGATCCAAATGACTTTCACTGCTGGTCTGGGCTAGTGTAACATGCAGTGTTGGGTGGTGCAGTGATTCTCCGCAGGTTGAAAGAGGTTTAAAGCCTATTTTGTATCTTGTTCAATTGGGGAGTATGTGGTTCGCACCCAGTAACAGTAGATTCAACTCAAATGTTTCTCCTTATTAAGATATTTTCAACTAAACATTATTATTTATCCACAACTTCAAAATGCTCAATCAAAAGCTAGTCGTAAAGATGGGTGCTGTTTACACCTAAATGTCATAAGGAGATGCCACCTTTTCCTAAATGATGTAATATTACCACATACAGGGGCCGATGTAAGGATATGTGCAAAGTGATTTGCAACTGCAATACACCCATATTGCTGCCAAAAAACGTATTTAGCTGGCGTAAAGTGGGACTTTAACAGTCACTAAAAATGCAACGTGTGAAAAGAATGCCAGGAAAGCAAATTTACTGTGATGTCTGTTATCAAGATACACCCTTTGGTAAAATGTGTTTATACAGACTTAAAAGTGAATTAATAATACAAGCCTGTAGGGTCCTGAATGGATTTTAATTTGCATGTTTGTTTTTGTCAGATCTTCTTACAACGGTTTTAATTAACAAATTGATTTTTATAGGGTTCCTCTATAAGAAATGCAGTTTTGTTAGCTGGCTTCTGTAGGGCTAGTTCTTGACATTTAAGAAGGCAGGAGATGGCTGGCTCTGAAGAAAATGAAAGCGCACCGCTCCTGCATCCATTTATTTTTCAAAATGGGGAGCTGGTGTGTGTCAGAGGTTCCCAAAAGCCCAAAAAAGACAACAACAAAATGATCTTGCCACACTAATAGCTGACTCCTCTTCCAAATGAAGTTAGAAGTCACAATTAAATCACCAATACTTGGAAAAGGATCTGCTTTATTTCTTGAAAAACAATGCCTGCTGTTTTCAAGGCGTAAAGTCTCCAGAGAAATGTAGGTATAACAGTGGACAGAATTTGACCTGACTTTAAGCTAATTATTTCCAGTAGTATAGTCAGCAGATTTTAAGAATGTGTTGTGTGATGCATTGCTGTTAACGATTCGGACCCCTGTCAATGAGATCAGGTTAAAAGCTCTAAACCTACTTGTGCAGGTAAAGACTCTGGCTTGTGATGTTGTGACAGGTGCAGTCTGCGTCCAGCCTCTGTTTGCTAACATACAAAACTGGTCTCATTGGTATGGGTTTGAAATATCAGAATTATCTTAACTGTGTTCTTGAGTTTTAGATTAACTTTCTGTGTAGTTTTCTGATTCAGTCATCTTTTAATGGATCCCTGTGTCCCTGAATCAGGTAAACCAGACTGTAGCCATTAAACTGCCCCTGTGTGTGTCAGAGCAAACATGATGTTTCTTATTACTCCTAGGCCAAATTGCTCTTTAGCATGTTAAGGTAAACCCTTATTTTGGATTATTTTCATGAGCTTACTAGGAGATGCCCTTTATAACACCCCTTTGCTATAAATAGTAGTGGGAGAATACAGATTGACATTGGGATGAGCAGGATTCAAGGAAGGCAGCTTAATGTAACAAACAAGACATTGTACAGAGAGTCCTTATAATCATTTAAACAGCAGTGAATTATACCCAAATACAGTCTGTGAAAGGCTAAAAGTATGGAGAAGATTTCATCTTAGCAGTTATCGCATTCACCATGTAGAGTGTGTGCAAGTCTCCATATTTTTTAATATACTAGATTATGGGACACCCTGGGAATGAAAATATGTGAAATTAGTAGTAAAACAATAAAGCAGTGACAATATTAGGAGATGAACCATGTGACATGTCAATATTGTTATTCTTGTGAAGTAACAAATAATGTGTCTCTCTTAAACGTCACAAGTAAAATCCAATCCCAAAGCTACACCTAAAGATTTATATTGATACAATTATAGCAGGCTGCAGATTCTAAACCTGGTATGTGTTTCTCAGCCAGACTAACTGTTGACGTTTAAGGAGAAAAAAAGCATTTGTGGCTATTGGGTCCTATAAAGAACACAAGACAGATAGCGTTCAGACTGAATGTGCTTTCCAGCGTTGAATTTGAGCAAACTCAGCACAAGGCTACCAGTGATTTAGGATCTCAGTCATCTCTAGAAATCGATCCAATAATGCATGGCTAGGCATATCATATAATTGCATGGCTAGGCATATCATATAATTGCTCCCATAGGATAGTTCTTCATGCCCAGGACTTGACCAGGAAAGAGATTGACTAACATTCTGCTTATATGTAGAGCTGCAGTGGTTTCTGTTCATTTCATTTGACACCTGTGGAGCAGATATAGAGGTTAAACTGCTGTATAGTGGTTGCCAAATAACTGCTTATTGCATCTTGTTCACTCAGATAATCACAACCATCTCTATTAAGCACACATCACTGACAACCCTTTAATGACTTTCTGTAATTCTGAGTTGAAAATGTAAGAACTATCTAAAGGTATCAGCTGAAACATGTGTCTACCTCACTTACTTTCTTATGGTCGTACCTCAGCATTTATGATTGACTGTGAGGTTTTGGATGATTTAACTATGCAATTAATTAGTTAACTTTCTAAAAGGTACATAGAGCTTCAGAAGTTGGTTTATTTGTAATGTACTGTTCAGTTCACTTTTAAACTTATTTGAATTCTGAAGGTGAATGGTACAATGGCACGATGACAGAATAGAAAAGGTGTTGCACAAAAACAAGGCAAAAGTTATAATTGACATAACATTACGTGACATTGGTGTCTGGTGGGCAAAAATTAATATGAATGTTAATCCTGATCGTACTAGTAAAATAAATGCCAACAAGATTATCTAAATCACTAACTTTATCTTTATCTTGATTCCTCAAGCAAACAGCTACTGCAACTTGTATCTGAAAATAAATGAAACCGAAATGCAAGCTGTAGATATTTTGCAGTTAGAAAAAAAATGGATTTTTAAATGTTTTCTTTACAGTGTTTTTGTGCTTTTTTGTGTGTGTTTTTTTATAGCAACATGATATCCCTTATGAAAGCTGACCATATTAAATGTATAACAATGTGTAATAAAACATAGGTTAAGTATGTTAAACCATAGTTAAGCATTGTTAAGCCCAGAGAGGTTTGGTGAAGCACATTAAACAAGCATGGCAAACTTAATAAACTATGTTAAATACTGTGCATAGTATAACCATAGGGAAAGCATGGAAAAGCTTCAAAATGATGTGCAATTTTAACTTTCATAAGGGTTTATATGTGTTGCACGGCTGCCTGTTATCTTTTAAGAGTTCTGTCTCTTAGCCTTCTAAGGTCACGGGTTTTAAGTACAAAGACTGTAAAGACAGCACTCTTGAAACACTTAGCGGAAGCCCACGACACATATAAAGATATATAATATGTAGACTTGGTAACACTGCTGAAAGACGATACAGTATCTTTCAGTTTTCGTCAGTGGAGGAGCACCATCTCTTTTAAAAACACCAATGTGTTGAAGCAGTGCTGGGAGCCATTCCATACACCACAAGGATGTGTTGTAAATGGAAACAGGGCCTCTCTCAAACATTCTGCTAATTTTCCTTGCTGGAGTTCTTGAAACAGTTGGCTCTACACTTAAGGATTTATGGAGATAAAACAACTATACTTGTCTCTCAGATGCAATGAAGTGTCAGACTAATCTCCTTTGAGTTATGCTCCTGGGAAGCCAGTATGGTTTTTAATTTGACTTCGTTTAGAAACGATATAAAGGACCAAATATAAGTATGCCGCATGAATGCCCATTTCAGCTGCGTAACTTAGGTGATAGCAAAAGTCATTTGCAGTTAGTATTTTTCTCAAAGGGAGAAAGTTAAAGCCTTCTAGGGCAATTTCATTCAAAAGAATATGAGAAAATGTAGATTTTTTCCCCATACCTTTCTTTTATCCTTTTAATTTTTTTTCACTTTCCTTAGTTTTCTTAGAAATGCGTCATCTCTGCAGTGAATTGTGGTATTGTAGTCCTGGGCAAGGTGTTAAAATACTTCCTAAAGGCAAAACTGTCCTGACTACTATAAACTATGTATCGTTATAATCCACATTTTAAAAAATACTACACTAATTTAAGCACAATCACTGTACAGTACATTCATTTTGAATGGTATTTGATTTATGAATGTATTGTTCAAAATAATGACAAGACAATGTATGAACCTTTGTGTCATTTTACAACAAATTGTTCTTTGATTTTAATATAAAAAAGAATAATTTACTAATAGTCATTATTAATGAGATAATGCCCGTATTTAACAACAGTGTGCGACCTGTTCAATGGATAATTTTCTCAATTACCTGCTACACCTTGCGGTAATGACCACTTTGGAAAATATAAATACTGTTATAATCCGGAAAAAAAATATTTTGTAATTTAGACTGGACTGCTGAAATGTATGTTATCGGTTCAAACTAAAGTCTGATTAGCTTAGACTAGAGCGCCTACTTGGAACCTGGTTGGCTATGATGATTCCTGAGGCTTATCATAGTGGTTTCGTTCAATAAATCAGTAATGGGTTTTGGGGGATGGGGCCAGTTTGCAATAACTCATTTTTATGGGGTATGGAATTGCTCCCCTCGTAGATGTGTACATTACCTTTTGAATTATGTTTTATGACTTCCATTCTAGTGCCTGGTCTCAAATGAGCTGTTAAATCTCGATGGAAAAGTACTGAACTTCCACTGCCCTGATACTGAGATTTGAAGACATCGCTTTATAGAAGCTTCCTCCACTTAGCATTGAAACTCACATCCCTATTTGATATGAAATGGAGACAAAAACACATAGAAGTGTTATTAGTTACTATACCACAATTTAATACACTAATCTGGCTTACTGGTTCTTATTTCTGTTATCCATAACTTCAGTTTTATGGTACTGTTTTTATACATTGGCTAGGAAAATTAGTCTCTCCCTGTGAATGATAGCAAAATCCCCAGCCCACAGACTTACAGTTGCACAGAACAGATCCTGATTGTTCAAGACAAACCCTGCACAGCTCTTGTCTTTTTCTTTTCTTTTATTGATACATTTCATTTAAAAGCTAGAGCAAACTTTGCTAGCTTTTACTGTTGCAAACCATTTCCTCAGGGTCCACTGCCAATGTTTCAAGTCATTTTCCAGCCAAGGATTTGATTTCTCACAACTAAATCCAACTTTTCTACTCAACAAACATTTGTCTACTTGACTTAATTAGGGACTGAGTGTATGACCCTAGCCCTACCTCTAACTCTTCTTACTACTAACAAACTGTAGTTATGCATTGCAGACCAGCCAAAATACCACATTAATAACTGTAAATATCCATATGGTATATGCCTGTTGTGTTCAATTGATGACGACTGATATTATGGACTGATAACATCTGTGAGATCCTGCATTGCCATGGCAAGTCTGTAAAATATCTGTAAAGAAATTATGCTGAAGAGCAATTAACCTGGAGACATGTTCTGCAGAAGCAGATTTGAGTGCACATTGTATATTCAAAAGTCTGGACACAACTGAGAACATAAATAATCTTAGCAAATTCAGACGCTTATGTTTGCAGCACAAAAATATGTGTTTGAGTTTAACGTGTGTGTTTATTTAATCAACCAATGTACAAATCGAATCATGCCGTTACATTCTGCTAAACTCCTGCTGGTATATGCTCCTGTCTCAGTAGGCTTCTTAGTCATACTAATATTGATGGTGCATTTATAATCCATACAGGGCATGTCAAACTTTGTCCATTTAAAGACATCCTTAAGAAATTCTCCATCCACTGCCGCTCTGTTTACATTGACGATTTTTACTTACAGGAGCTGAAAGGTTTCTAAATGCATCTGATTTCGCCGGACCAGTAATGGAAATAAAGGAGTCAGTGGTTCAATGTTTTTGGCTCCAATTAATTCCTGACCTTTCTAGTTGAAACGGAAAATGGGATGAGTGAAAATGATACTGCATTTCATCATTGCAGGGGAGGCAAGGAGATTGATCATTGGGACAGATAGGATAAGTGGCAAGTTAGTCACAAACACGTGTGAGACCTTGGTCGTTATCAGACCTTTGCGTGCGTTTAGGTCAAACTGCAGCAGCTGAAAACTAAATAAAGCTCATTTATTGGTTTGTTTGTTTGGTTACGTATACGGTTGCCCTGTGAAGTTTAAGTGCCAAATCAGTTAAAAGATGATTCTGAGGCCCACCCAATGCAGGTAAATTCTGCTTGCGTGGTGTGTAGTGGGCCTCTAGAGGTTCTTTGAAAGCCTCATTACTGGACTTAGAGTAGCCACTTCCTGTAAATAAGTCTTTCACAATGGCAGAGCCAGGCAATTTTTTTTTTCGTATAACTTCACAACATGATGTGATAACACTATGGAACCAATGTTAAGCTATTCTACTGACATTGTCACATAGGAAATGTGTCAATTACCCTGTACAATGGACAGAATGGTTTTAATATATCTAGAGATCATGTCTGCTGACTTTTAAGCAGCACCATGGAAAAAGTTAGAGGTTGACAAGAGTTCACCATTTATACCAGCTACAAGTGTTCATTTTGTTATGTACTGTAGAACGGCAGATTTTAGGAGTATGAAAATGAGCAATACATCCAAATAAACAAGAAAATAAATGGAAGATTTTGATGAAAGTTATGAATAACAATCTCTTTACTTTTTCCATGGTACTGCATAAAAGTCAGCAGACATCATCTCAGAAGGGCTTAAATCCTTTTTTAGATATATTAACACCATTCAATCAACTGGTACGGGGTCATTTATGCAGTGTCTGCAGAATAAATAACATTGATACCATGATTTGTTGTGAAATTATTCACAGGAAGTGGGAATCCTGCAGCATGGCTTTCCAAGAACCTTTTCAGTCCCCTTAACACAGAACACAAGCAGAATGTATCTACATGGGGCGGGTCACAAAATCCCTTACCATTAGACACTTAGACTACTGAGCAGTTAGACTATTTCCAGCAAGTTATCAAATTGTAGAGCTGTAGCCAGTTGGAGAAGCCACAGCATTATCAGCAATTAAGAGTAATCACAATCAAAACAGCCTTTATGATAGAACAGTGGCCAATCAGAATCTCACCCGTGGTTCTGGAAAATCCAGTATGACACATCCAAAATAGAAGACGTTCTCTTTATTATTTTGCAGAGGCTGGGAATACCTGGGATTTATTCATCCATAATTATATTTAAATGTAATTATAATTAAATTCAGGGTAAGACAAACAATTCAGCTCTTGTATTAAATTGTATTGTGTTTAATTCTAGTATGCAGATACTTCAAAGACAAAACATGACAAAGGTGTAATATTTTGTATTTTAAAATTCCCAAAGTGAGTCAAAACATAGAACCTTGTAGGCAAAAACATTGTGAACCAAGAAAAATATTTACAGCAGGTTGTATAAAAATAACACGAGAGCTGAGGATCTTCTCTTATGCAATCATTTGAGGTGAAGGCTGTATGCGGTGCACTGGGATTGACCTGGCTTGTAAAGTGCTCTTATGGCATGAAGAGGCAGCATACGGTTTTGTAATTGAAGGACATACACGTAGACCACTTGTTTTATGTCATATACATTTTATCTTCACTCTCTCAATGTTTAACAACCTGTTGCTTGCTGTAATAAATAATCCATAGTAAAATATATAGATTTGATTTATTTTAGCTTAGTTTTGATCATTTCATTAGTTGTAGCTGTAAACACTGATTCCATGTCTTATGTGACAGAAATAAAATGTATATGTAGTCAAGGGTTCACTGCTAGTGCAAGAGATGAAAGTTTACAGTAGTACTTATGTCCATCTCTGGGCCCCATTTGACCAAATGAAAATAGGGTCTTTCCTGGTGTATCCTATGTGTTTTACTTATGAATATATTATTATTTATTTCTTAGCAGACGTCCCTATCCAGGGCGACTTACTATTCTTACAAGATATCACATTATTTTTACATACAATTACCCATTTATACAGTTGGGTTTTTACTGGAGCAATCTCGGTAAAGTACCTTGCTTAAGGGTACAGCAACAGTGTCCCCACCAGGAATTGAACCCACGACCCTCCGGTCAAGAGTCCAGAGCCCTAACCACTACTCCACACTAAAATAGTGGCTATATTTATAGCTGTCAATTCCGTGATGCCTTCCCATAGCACCAAGTAAACCTATTCATTAGTTCAAAGATGTAAATTGTGAAACAGAATACTACATATGCAAAATGAAGACAATAGCCAGTATCCTTTTAAAGGCCTGTCTTGTGTGAAGTTTATTCCAGCTTTCCTGATTGCTTGTATGAGACAGTTTCTGCTCTGTCTGTCATGTGGGAGAGTTACATTATTCAAGTACTCTATGAATAAGTGAAGAGTAAAGTGGCTGAGCTTGTGTAAAAGGTCAGTGTTGTACCTGCAGGCTGAACCTGCACTATTACACTGAAAGTCTTTCCAGAACTAAGCTGCTCTAAAGCAATTTCAAACTGTGCTTTTGCTGACATACATTTTTAGGCAGAGATGGGGACTTATTCCAAATTGGATTTGATTTCATATCTAGTTCAAGTCTTGTTATAGTCCTCTCAAACACTTATTTCCACATAAATTCCTGATGGCATAGAACCACCAGTGAACCATTTTAGAAACAAAAACAGTTGTTTGTGCTGCAGCAATTTATGCCACATTGACCTTTAATATATATATATACAGTATATATTTAAAACATTGATGCTGGATCATTGCAGTTATACTGTGCAGTAGCAAGAACTGAGAGGCTAAGAAGGTTTAGGCTTGGTCAGTATTTTCATGTGAGGCCTCCCAAAACACTGGGAGGCACCATAGAGAATGTGTGTTTCAGATCTTAATAGGGAGGACCCTTGCCAGCTGCATAATGTTTTATGGGAGTAACAGCTTTTTGGTTGACAGTTGGTTGACAGATTTTTTTTTTGTATTCACTGACATATACAGTACCTAAGGATAAATGTTCATTTCTATCAAATACATGCTCCAGATTAGAATTGAAGGAAGCAGCAAGGAGGTGAGGTGGCAGCATCCCATTCATCCTATTGTTCCATATGTGGGTGGGACATACTTCCCAGCTTGTTATATCAAATGTGAGCAGGGTTTCATTACATCGTTTCTCCACAGAATCATAGGTGGCCATTCTATGCGAGAACCTCCACATGGGTTGTTTAGGGAAAAGTATACTTTAAGAACTGTGAAGCAACTATTAATTTCATTTCCATTTTTAAGTTCAATTTCCATTTTGAGCTGGATGAGAGATCTAAACATAGCTGGCCTCTTTGAGGTCTGAGGGCACCTGCTGGCTATTAATCACAAGCTCTCTTCAGACAGATATACAGCAGTGCCCTTGAAATGGAGGATTTGTGATTGGCAGCACCTCCCATATCAATTCTGTAAAGCAGCACTGATGCCCTTGGAGAATATGCATCCATAGCAGCTGGGAAATGGATCATGAAACTGCTTGAAGCAACATATTGTCATTGGCAAGATCTAAGCTGACTGTACTTGTTTACAGAGAATGTTGCACAACATGTATAGGCATGTCAGGATACCAAGCACTAAAAATAGATTTGCGATCCATATTTGCGATCCTGATTTACTCATGTTTTATATTTTATCTTCTTATGTTTTTTGTTTTTACAGTATAGGATATTCCTATACAATTAAGATGCATTCTTGCAACATAGCTCAAAGCAAGCTCCAAGCCAGGTAATGGGAGATTTAGAGAAAATTGACAATTGGCTATTTCTTTAATTCTTTAAATTGAGATGCTTTTAAAAGTTAAACGAGTTGATGCAGACCTGAGTTTGCAGAACTGTTCCTATAGGTGTTTCCTATGGAAACAGTAACAGATTTCTGCCAAAAGGCAGCAGAAGAAGATTCCTAATCTGTCTTTCTGTGGAACTTTATATTGTATTGTATTCGAGAGCAGAAGCTTTAACATTGAAAGCGACCCATTTCCCAGTTCTCAGTTAGTTTTTCAAACTACATTCATCTTTTGTCATTATACAAGGAATTTAAATGAGTGATATGTTTGATATGCTGACTGTTGATATCAGACTTCTGTCGTCTATCCCAATACATTGAAGTTTGATTATTAATAAGTCTTGGGATGGTAATCAGTTAGATATTGATGACTTATCCAATGTTACACATTGAAAATATTTCTGTAACTTATGGGTAACCAAGCTACAGTATAGCTATGTATATAACGGTTTGGCTAAGACAGCATTTCTAAATCAGTTACAAATAGGGCATGGGTAGTAGCCACTGTTTAGATCAAAAAAACAAATCTGACTTGAATCCTACATTGGTGTAAAAAATAAACATGCAGGTCCTTTTAGATATAATATAAATATATTTATATTTTTATTCAAAACATACTTATTTTTGGAAGATATATTCATTTTGATGTGATTAAATGATCCAGAGGGCTTTGTTAAAAGTCTGAATGTAGCTTTGTTTTTTATAGCTTTGTGTCACGTGTCTCCAGTTTGACAGGCTCCTCTTGGACGATTTACTGTCTAAGCATCGCTTTTCATCTGAAAGACAATTACAGAGGAGAAGACCTATTTTTATTTTCTGTTCTATAAAAGGGTTTGGACTTCTCTTTAAATTACTCTCACAAGTAGTTTATTAGAGAGAGGGATTTAATCCTCAGAATTATGAGGGGATCCTAAAATGGAGTCACTGAAGGGGCATTTTTAAAGCCGGGAGTTAACGATTCTGTCAGCTATATATCAAGGTGGGTTATGGTCTCCCTGGGTCTAATTAAGTTTATATGCACTTGCATATTGTGTCTTATAGCCTTGGATCAAGGGCCAAAATCAGCTGATCTCTCTTGAGCTCTCTGTTAATGGCCAGGGCTCAATTGGATGAACTATCAGTCAAACCTGCCTTAATGTACACTGACTCATACATCATTATTTAAATAGATTACGTCTGTTTTAAGTCTCAGTCTCAATCCAGGGAGAAATGGTATTAGATGCAGATCAGCCGTGTCTTATTTCTGGCAGTATGGACTGTAGTCTTTTTTGGTCATTGTTTTTTTTAAATTATTATTCTACTTATTTAACAGAAAATAAATTGAATGAGCCACATGCTCAAACTAATTTGACCAGTGCAGCTGAATGAAAGTGTATTCCGTGAATTCCTCATTTCCTAATTATTTCATTACAAGGGGATACGCTCATTGATTCCTGATTATGGAGAGACACAGTCCCCATTGTGATGATAATGCAGGTTAGCCAGGTGAAGAATGATTGTATTGAATAATTTTTCCCTTTCTAGGTATGCATATATCCCCGCCAAGGACAAAAGTGTATGTGGACGTACATGTTAGTACGTATGTAAGTATGTCATACTTTATAGTTTTGCATATATCTAGATATATGTGCACATGAACTAATTGTGCGCTCCACTTTAATCTGCATGTGAAGTGATTGTGCAATCCTCGTGCCTAAATACAAATATACATTTTAAATCACCCGTGCTACCTACCCCACACTCCGTGCACCACTACATACGTACATATAACATATAATACACACAGGGTGGGGGTTCCCCACCACATAGCCAAGTCTAATATTCTTGTTTCCAGTGGAGGCTTTTAACAATGTAAGAGAGGAGCTCCTGGCTCTCAAACCTCAACTTTGTAGCCTCAGCTAAGTCATATCAGCTTCTGAGTTTGTTTTGTAACTGTTTTGACTTAGTGAAACATTATTCATTACCAGCCAGTTTTAACCAAACTGAATTATTGCAGCTGTTTGCAAAGACAGGTGAACAAACACAAGCAAATTCTCTGCATTGTGCAAATATTAGAACTCTTAATCTTTCAAAAGTGGCCTCATTTATAATGGTATAGCCACTGCGTTTGAATTTGATTTTTTCAACTTATAAGCCAATATCACTGTCAAAACAGAGACAGCCTCAAGAGGAGTAAATCATTATAAATAATTCATAGCTGCAATTTGTTTTCAAATCTTTTATAAAGTTATAATAAAAAAATAAGCTGGGTAAACATTACAATTACTATTCGTAATTCAAAGACTAGTCACTTATTAAAATGTTAAATCGTTTTGTCGTTCTTTCTTCTTTTAAATCCGAAAGTAAGGCGGATTTAATAGTAAAATCAGTTTAATTTACGGGTTTGGCTATGAAGCAGTGTTGGTTGCCAGTCTGTCCGGTTTCACCAATCCTGGATCCTGCTTTCATTTTAGATGTGACAAGTCATTGCCTGGGTTCTTCAGAGGTTTCCTCCTTTGTATGTGTTTCAGAACTGAGATGCTGAGTTTGGTGAATGGACATTGTGAACCCAGAGTAGGGGTGTCTGAGAATATTTAGTTAGGCTGTGCCTCTAAAGCTGTGTATGAACAAGAACAGCTCTGGGTGGTTAACTCTAATAAAGGATGATCTAATAAAATTGCCTAAGGTGATTGAAATATGCCTCCTAGTGGTTTATTGCTCGACAGACTCGCTACAATGCACCTCGTTAATAACTGTACCTTTGATTACTGGAGAGGCACATCTGCTCTTGGCAGGAATCAGAGGCACAACTCTGGCACTTCCTCTGAAATGTGTGGTCCCATCCGAGTGTTTCTGGGCTTGTTGGAATCTCCTGGAGTGATGTGCATGGCTCAGTGATTTGCAGAGCTGCTGTGAGCCTGGAATCACAGGGAGAAGGCATTCCTGTGTAAACTGAGAGGTCCTTTGCTGTGGTCATCCTGGCACCTGAGCTGAATGAATGAGGAGCTAGATGTATCTTTATTCTGCGCACAATGTACAGAACAAGTAAAAGAAATATTATAAAAACAACACCTAGCATCTAAAATACAAAATAGAATATGATTTAAATAAATATAAAATGTATTTGTTAGACTGATATATTGTAAATAATATTCTAAAATAATAAACTACAGGCAGTCTAAAAAATATAGTATTTTCTTAAAATGAGGCACCTGAGTTGAATGAATGAGGAAGTATTCTCACTTCCGGTTATGCTTGTTTAGAATATGTTTGTATTACACCAAAGTATATTTCAGAATTGTATTTATTTTTCTTAAGGGTAAAAACAAAGTTCAACATATTTATACTTATACAATATAAACATATTATATGGACTTGCGTCATGAATTTCCATCAAGGAAAAGTACAGAAAAAATGGACAGAAAAAACAAAGTTGCAATTTGCTGTTCAACATCTATGTATAAAACTAATTGCTCAAGGATTTAGGAGTAAGGATCGACAAATATAATTTACCGGGAAACTCAAATTACTCAAATAATTACTCTGTATTTAATGATTTGTGAATTACAGGAACTTTTAATTAAAACAGTTTGATTCAGTGACCCTTAATTGAAACTGACAACAAGGGGATTATACCATACATTACTAGTACAGTGACCTTGGATTCTGAGAAGAGTCCCATAGGAAATAATGAAGAACATTTTTAATTAGACTTATTAGAAATGCAGAAATAAAAGGGAAAAACATCCTTTATTTGTATATCATTGGATATGGGTACCTGTTTACTAATAGTCATTGTCTGTCTTACCCAATGTGGCTGATATTAAGGTTTCATATATTACAGCATGCATGTCTGGGATGCCATTTGTAAAACAAATTAAATTAATCAGTTATTTTTATGCCCAACCATTCTACATATGGTAGTACACGATTATTTGGATTACTAATAGTTATTTAATAACAAGACGTTACCACTGAGCTAAAGAAGACTGGTCAGCAGCAACTTTTTACATATTGAGACATAATTATTTATATTTAAACTGAGGATTTGCCTGAAGAGGAGACCTAACAGATTGATTTTTAATAATCTTACTGTGTGCCAAATACATTAACACATTTCTGTTACTGTTAACAGCACATTAGCAGACATGGAATAAATGGGCCAACAATGCTCTAAAAACTCTTGAAAGGCTGATTAAAGAATTTTTCGTACTGTATAGGATACTAGTTCAGTATCACAGACACACACTATGGAAGAGGGAATTTTGCATGGTGTTTGTGGGAGGTAAAGGCTACTTGAAACCAAAGACAAGTATAGATATTCAGGTAAAAATTATAAGTATGAGAAAATTAAATTGGTTTTATTGTTTATTTAGTCGGGCATTTTAATTGAGATGGAGGCATCATTTCCATTAGCAATCTGCCTGCCTGCCACCATTTCTGAAGTATCTTCTCAACTATATAGTGCTGCCCTAAGGAGGTCAGACTGGCCAAAGAATGTACACAAGCTAGCGACTTTAGAAGGAAGTTTTCAAAATCCTACCAGCACTTCCCCACCCACAACTAGAATTTATAGATACTTGTAAATGGCCTGGACAAACCCAGCATTCTGATTGTTTGAAAAGGATTCCAACCTCAAGTTTATCCAGACCAAGTTTCATAAACAGTTCATGGATATACAGTATAAATGCAAGTGTGACATACAAACAGATGGACAGATAGATGGAAAGTCTTCATATATCCCCAGATTATGACACTACACTACACTATGCCCTAGCTGACTGCTTTTACTATAACAACTGTTTACCGCTCTTACAGCCAACGCCCTATGACTTAGCTTTAAAATAAGGGCCACTACTTTTTTTGTGTTGTTCAGTACATTTTGACAAAATGCCCTAATGCTTGCGTCCTTGCCAGCATAAAACAAGGACAGGAGCGCAGGCAGGCGTGGTGGAGTGTTGATCGATGCTACCACAAGCAGGTCGGATAATGAGGTGCTTATTGGATGGCACTGCTGATTGATGAGACTAGTCTGCTATCTGGAAAAACAATCTCCGTGTTCTAGTAATCATTATCGGGTTGGAAGTTCTGCAATCGAATTGGTTAATGATGATCAATTTGTTGACTGATTGCAAAAGCAGAAAGACTGCTTAGTGTTATGGTTTTAATGAGTGATAATGCTACTCTGCAAATAACTGATCAGTCATTCTACCAACATGCAATACATGTTATTATGAAGTAATCTATTTAAAGCAGCCAGCAGGTGATGATGAGCAGTTAACAGAATGGTTAACAGAACGTAATTAAGACTGCAAATTGTCTGCATATTATAACAGTGTGCAATGCCTCAGTGTTCAAATGTTCATATTGTGAGCAGAGACAATTTTACCATGGGCCAGATCTCGAGTAGTCAATAAAATGCACAACATTTTTGCATGGTTCCTTCAAATACATGTATTGCTAAGATAGTGGAACATAAGGTGGTGAGTGCTGGTTGACTTGACATGGAATAACCCCTTTACCTCACCCAGATGATATTTCCTCACAGTCAAGCCATGTGTTATTTAAATGCATTTAAGTACAAACCACTAGACATTCCTGTTTTCCTTCTGAGCTAATGAGCTATGATGCATGCCATGACATTACCAGGCTGAGCACCATGATTGTTGCATAATCCCACTTAACACCAATTGTTTAGGTAAAGGAAACAGCAATTAGTCAAGGTGAGATTTTGAATATTGAGGGCTTGTTCTCTGGTGGCATGGCTTTAAATCAAAGAACAAGGCTGTCTTGTCTGTAACATCGCCACCAAACTATGTGGATTTTCTAGAGCCAGAAACATTCTCCCCGACTCTGTCTCGCATGGGAAACTGTGTACAGATGGTGCAATTCATTGCGTCCCCTATTGAAACCAAAAGCAGAGATGCCTTCAGGACACAATTTGGATAATACATCTGAAACTCATTTTAATAACGTGCACTGGAAGACCTTTGTGCACTCAAAAAAAAAAAAGAACGAGGAGCACATTTTTATAACAGTGATTTACTGTAAATGACAACCAAGGCTTTCAAAAAATATATATACTTCTCTCGGAGCAGTGCTAGTAAAAATACACTCAAAAAGACATGGCTAGTCAACCAAGTGATGGTTAATACTAATGACATAAATCTCACAAAGTTGTGTTTGAGTTCAATGGGAGAAACAAGGTCTGGGGGAAAAAAAGGTGTTTGTGTATTTTAAGAAAAATAGAATATATAAAATAAGGGTAGGTTAAAAAATTATCATTATATATACAGTACTGTGCAAAAGTTTTAGGCAGGTGTGAAAAAATGCTGTAAAGTAAGAATGCTTTAAAAAATAGACATGTTAATAGATTATATTTATCAATTAACTAAATGCAAAGTGAGTGAACAGAAGAAAAATCTAAATCAAATCCATATTTGGTGTGACAACCCTTTGCCTTCAAAACAGCATCAATTCTTCTAGGTACACTTGCACAAAGTCAGGGATTTTGTAGGCATATAGTCAGGTGTATGAATAAACAATTATACCAAACAGGTGGTAATGATCATCAATTCAATATGTAGGTTGAAACACAATCATTAACTGAAACAGAAACAGCTGTGTAGGAGGAATAAAACTGGGTGAGGAACAGCCAAACTCAGCTAACAAGGTGAGGTTGCTGAAGACAGTTTACTGTCAAAAGTCATACACCATGGCAAGACTGAGCACAGCAACAAGACACAAGGTAGTTATACTGCATCAGCAAGGTCTCTCCCAGGCAGAAATTTCAAGGCAGACAGGGGTTTCCAGATGTGCTGTCCAAGCTCTTTGAAGAAGCACAAAGAAACGGGCAACGTTGAGGACCAGAGACGCAGTGGTCGGCCAAGGAAACTTACTGCAGCAGATGAAAGACACATCATGCTTACTTCCTTCGCAATCGGAAGATGTCCAGCAGTGCCATCAGCTCAGAACTGGCAGAAAACAGTGGGACCCTGGTACACCCATCTACTGTCCGGAGAAGTCTGGTCAGAAGTGGCCTTCATGGAAGACTTACGGCCAAAAAGCCATACCTTCGACGTGGAAACAAGGCCAAGCGACTCAACTATGCACGAAAACACAGGAACTGGGGTGCAGAAAATGGCAGCAGGTGCTCTGGACTGATGAGTCAAAATCTGAAATATTTGGCTGTAGCAGAAGGCAGTTTGTTCGCCGAAGGGCTGAGAGTGTACACGAATGAGTGTCTGCAGGCAACAGTGAAGCATGGTGGAGGTTCCTTGCAAGTCTGGGGCTGCATTTCTGCAAATGGAGTTGGGATTTGGTCAGAATTAATGGTCTCTCAATGCTGAGAAGTACAGGCAGATACTTATCCATCATGCAATACCATCAGGGAGGCATCTGATTGGCCCCAAATTTATTCTGCAGCATGACAACGACCCCAAACATACAGCGAAAGTCATTAAGAACTATCTTCAGCATAAAGAAGAACAAGGAGTCCTGAAGTGATGGTATGGCCCCCACAGAGCCCTGATCTCAACATCATCGAGTCTGTCTGGGATTACATGAAGAGAGAGAAGCAACTGAGGCTGCCTAAATCCACAGAAGAACTGTGGTTAGTTCTTCAAGATGTTTGGGCCAACCTACCTGCCGAAGTTCCTTCAAAAAACTGTGTGCAAGTGTACCTAGAAGAATTTATGCTTGATGCTGTTTTGAAAGCAAAGGGTGGTCACACCAAATACTGATTTGATGTAGATTTTTCTTCTGTTCACTCACTTTGCATTTAGTTAATTGATAAATATAATCTATTAACATGTCTATTTTTGAAAGCATTCTTACTTTACAGCATTTTTTCACACCTGCCTAAAACTTTTGCACAGTACTGTATATATATATATATATATATATATATATATATATATATATATATATATATATATATATATATATATATATATATATACAGTATTGGTTTACTACCCAAAACCAACTTAAAATGATGTTATTGTGTGATAAAATATTCTTGTCCATAGGTTATTCTAATAATAATATATCAAGTGCCGTCTATTAGTCTGTATATTCTGTATGTTATACCCGGTAGTTGGTCTGCATCTTGATGTAACAACACCTTCTGCATTTTCTATTTTCTGCCTTAAACTTGGCCTGGGAATCCTATCAATGTGTTTTTCTAACCTTGGCAGTTTGGTTTTAATATCCTGATAACACAAACAATATTAAATAATATTACTTGGCAGCCTACTCATAGATGCCCTGGAGATACAGTACAGGAAGGACAGATTGGATATACTGTAGTATTTGTTTGGCACATGTTATAAGCGCAAGGCTGCTATCCATTATGCATATTCTCTAAACTGTCATTAAAGGGAAATGACTTTCAGTCACTTTTAACTGGACCTTAAAATTTGCCTCAATATGACAATGTTAATCTAACAAGCCACTCAAATATGGCTGCCCTTTAAACTTGTGTTGTTTATTCCTTGAACCTTTTCCCTACAGATCAATGCCTTAACTTTAGTTCAAGGACACGGATGCAGATGCAGTGAGATAAAAGCTTCATTAAGGGTATTAGCTCTGTCATGAAAACAATGGAGCGCTTGGGGAACATATTCTCTGTATTCTGTAGAAGGATGACATCAGACCTCAGTGAAAATCAGTTGTGAAGCAGCTGCTCAGCCAATTACAGTTTAGAACTCACAGAGAGCGAAGGAGATATTTTTTCCCTGCAGGAAATCAGCTTTGTCATCACCCCTGGTAGCTCAGTGTCACACTTTTAATTATGATTATTATTTATTTCTTAGCAGACACCCTTATCCAGGGCAACTTACAATTGTTACAAGATATCACATTATTTTTAAATACAATTACCCATTTATACAGTTGGGTTTTACTGGAGCAATCTAGGTAAAGTACCTTGCACAAGGGTACAGCAGCAATGTACCCCCACCTGGGATTGAACCCACCACCCTCCAGTCAAGAGACCAAAACCCTAACCACTACTCCACACTGCTGCCCACCACCAGTGGATACAAGTAATTAAAAGAGTCCCCCTCGAAATGTGCATAATATGTGTTCATAATCATCATTCAGTCTAAAAATAAATGTTCCATTGCAAATCCTTCCTGGTGAGATTTATATTTGATTTACATAAAACTGCCACCACACTTCCCCTAGGGATGCTTTGTTGTTGTTCCCAAAACACTCAACTTCCTGTGTGATATCTGTTTCATTGATTTCTTGGAAACATTGAACTTATCTCAAATGTAAATTTGGGGGTTAATGAACATGTTACTTTGTAGTATAAATGAATCTGTTCAAATACAACTGCTTCCTAGACTAAATGAGAGAGAAAACGACAGTGCAGCTGTCAATCAAAGTACGGTAGAGCACATTTTAAACATTCCTTTTTTTCTCCTCAAATGGAGCATGACTCTTTTGCCATAGCGCAATAGAAGAACTGGTCACATGACAGGGATATGAACTTGCCCCAGATCACATGCATTTACTATGACACACAGGCAATAATGCAATCTGTTGCTCTGTTTAGGTTAAAAACGAAACCACATACATTGTACCCTAAGCATTTTGTTGTTGTGGTTGTTCTTGATCCTGCCAAGTGCCCCTGTATGTCAAGTGGGTGCTTGTCGTGACTGGGCGGGAGGAAGTGTGTGTCAGAGCGCCAGGTTAAACTTCATTGATATCTGCTGCTGACAGAACTCAGTCGGAACACATTATCTTGGGTTTGATGAACCATAATCTTTTTGCGCCCACCACTATTTCTTTTGGTTGAGTCTGTAAATAATATGTATACTGGGTACAGTGTGTCACCTACTGCTGATGACAGGGCATTCTTATGAGAGATTTTAATGGACTTGCTCTTGCAGAATTATTATTATTATTATTATTATTATTATTAATACTCCCCATAGCCTAATTAATCTTGCAGAATGTATGGAAATATTATCTAGCTTTCAGCACTTTAAGGGTTAGGGTTTTTCCTGTTAAATCAAATTCAATATTTTTTCCTTTGCATTAACATGTGAACATACTTGGCACTGACTGTTATTGGTTAAGCTGTTTATTTTTAGGGAGAGTAGTTTAGTTCTACTGTATATAGTTATTATGTGTTCTATTTTCAATTGTGCAATAACTGTATGCAATTAACTGTATGCTATTCAGTACATATGCAAAAATAAACTGCATGTATTTAACTACACAGTTTATTATCAGATGTATATCTTATGAATAGTTTTCAGTCTGCAAATTTTGGACTCATGGAGTAGGATAGCACACCAGGTTTATATCTGGTTCACTAAATATCCCCATGATGTTCTTTGTAAATTACACAAGTCCACTCATAAATCACTCATATACTAAGCTGTACTATATGGGCTTTAATAATAATAATAATAATAATAATAATAATAATAATAATAATAATAATAATAATAATAATAAATGTTGAAAGGCGGCAGTAAATGGTTAGTTACAGACGGACGGTAAGTAAAAGTGTGTTCTGCAACTTTTCAGGAAAGTTCCAAGCGTCCTTAAATGCCACTAGGTAGTTAAATGCCTCTGACTCCTCCATTCAATCAGAATGCAAGTAAAGTAGGCTATAAATGTATAATTTAAAAAGATGGCGGATTTAAGAGCGCGCGTAGGGGACAAATTTATCTTCGGAATGGTTTTATGTGCCAGTACACTTTGAACAGTAATTGTATTGTTTAATTAAACAAACAAACAAACAAACAAACAAACAAATAAATAAATAAATATATAAATAAATAAACATGTTTTATATTGACATTTATTTTAAGCAAACCGCTCCAGCTAAAAAAGCAAGGCATAAATGAGAGACCGTTTGCTAAACAATTCCATTGTCAGTGGACACCCCAGATGTGTAAAAAAAGCTCTGCAGTATGCTTACTACAACATTAGATTCAGAAACCAGCGCTCTCTCGCTCTCTCTCTCAATACTTTTTTTTTTTTTTTTTTGCATATACAACATGGTTTTAGCTCCCTCGCTTGGTCTCGTTTATCTCTCACTCTGTCTCCCTCTGAGCACAGTGATGGACTGATGATGTGACCTACCAAACGTTCCTCGCAGAAGCCTCTTTTGCTTAGCAGAACGGTGGAAACTGACACCACTTCTTCTGCGGCGTTTGTTTTGCACAGATTCCTCGACCGGCATATTGTTTTACACTTTTCTGTTGATTGAGATTATTATTTTGGTCGTTTTTTTTTTTTTTTTTTTTGGTCAACGAAACACAGACGCCTGTAAAGGATTAATTTGCCAACATGCACTCAAGTGCGGACGGAGTTGACGTTTAACACCGAGCTGCAAGGCTTAATCTACCTGTGTTTTCGCAAGTGGCAAGAGTACGGAAGAAGGAGGTAGTGTTGTCAAATCCAACTGTTTTATTAAGGAGCGGTCACATCAGTTAACACTGCCCTTAAAAAGGGAAACAGTCAAAAGGAATTTATGATCTTGCTTGGGAATCTTAAGGCATTTCAATTCTAGTTTCATTCCCCCGTTCCTGGGAACTTTTGAAGTGGGATAAGTGCTGGTATCATATCTGTACACATCAACGATGTAGACGGAGAAAGCTTGATTTAAAACATATTCCTTGTGTACTCTAAATCATCTCAAACGGTTTTAATCAACAGAGAACTTTGTTTTGATTTGCAAACCCGTTATTGCGGAAGACTTTGAACAGCATCGCTGCTGCCCTGTATTAACAATTGGTGCGCTGTGTTCCAACTTCCAAGTAATGCAAGAGACAGGACCAGTCAAAGCTGGGCGTATGTTGTGTCAAGCTATCCCATGCCACCAATAACGAGGATTGAAAGACAAGTATGTTGCACAAACAATTGCTGGAAACGTCTGAAACACATTTTGTCGCCGAAATCGGAAGACTGGATTAAGTTCTGGACATCTATCGAATTGTATGTGTTCACTTCTCTGGTCACGCAGGTAGAAGAGCGAAGGAGGAATGCTGGTCCGAGATCTCCTGCTGCTCAGTTTAAGTTCTTGGCCTTTCTTTCTGGGCCATGTCTTTCTAACATCATTTTTACTCTTATTTCAGGTAGGTTACATATCTAATAAAAAAAAATGTGGTAGCTAACCTAAACTTGTTTGTTTATATATTGCATCTAGTAATGGGAACATAATTGAAGTTCATCTGCCAAGTTAACATTTAGATGACAATTCCAAGTTATCAATAAATTAGAATCATTGTTAGGCAATAATACCAAGTACTACTGTAGAAGCTATTAAATATTTAGATGATTTTGAAATTGTTATGAGGTGTACATTCACTGTACACAACACACTCACACGCACACACACACACACACACACACACACACACACACACACACACACACGCCTATCAGCACTTGCATTTATTACAATGAATTATTCAGACTTAAATCTTCATTTCTAGTATAGCATAAATCAATAGACGTTAACTCATAGTAAGAAATGCTATCATATTGCTATCAGATTAACATACAGTGCATTCGGGTTTGGTGTGTTTGGTAGAGTAATTCATTTTTTTTTCTTTTGCTGATTTTTAATTAACATGTATTACACTTTGAAGTAAACATGCTAGTGCATAATAAATATTATTGCATAATACATTCTAGGGACCATACATTATATGTAAAATTAATTTTAAGCTGCATGTGTCCAGCGATCATGTTCACTTTTATACTGAAATGTAATACATGTTTTTTTCTGTTTGCTACATTCCACCTTTTGTGCACTCTGTTATATCAGACAGCAGACCTTGATGACAGTCCAGGTCGTTTACATCCCCAACTTCTTCAACCCTTGAAACGTGTTGCAGATATGACACTCTGTGTGGCAACCTTCTGCTTTGCTACCAAAACTGGGTTTCAATGTAAACAAACTGAACTGTCAGCAAAATCAGACGTTTGATTTAGAGTACGCAGAACTGGAAGAATCAAGTAATATTCAGCAGGATTGTAGGACACTATAAACTTAATGTATTTGATGTGGGCAAAATATTGAGTTATATTAAAAACAAAATGTAAAGATTTGCTGGGAATACTGTGTCCAGTCTGGTATTTAGAAACCATTCCTAGTAATTTTAACACTCTAGGGTTCTATTTTGACCATGATTTAAACAACACATTTCTTTCCATTGTCTGTAAATGATAGTCTTCATCGCTTCTGAGAATTTTGATCAAGGCTTGGCAACTCTGCCAACCAGGAACTGAAGTTGAACACCACTGGTCTGGTTCAGTTGTCAGAGTGTATCACAGGGTTAAGAGCTGAATCCTCATGTTCATGTTTAGTTTAGACAATCAATAGCATCAACAAGGAGGCTGTGTGGTCCAGTGGTTAAAGAAAAGGGCTTGTAACTAGGAGGTCCCCTGTTGAAATCCCACCTCAGCCACTGACTCATGGTGTGACCCTGAGCAAGTCACTTAACCTCCTTGTGCTCCGTCTTTCGGGTGAGATGTAATTGTAAGTGACTCTGCAGCTGATGCATAGTTCACACACCCTAGTCTCTGTAAGTCGCCTTGGGTAAAGGCGCCTGCTAAATAAACAACTAATTAATTAAACAAGCACACTGAGATCTCCCACAGTCAATACATGGCTGTAATACTTCCAGGGTTAACACATGTACACAAAATACATACATATCAATCAGCAATGTGAAAGTCTAACTAAGGGAGACATAGACCTTGGAGTCTATTCAATTGATCGCAACAGTCATGGATCGAAATACCGTTGTGTGAATACAAAACGAGCCTGTAAGAGCATGGAAAAGTCATTTGCTTTTTATTTTTAAATATTTCAAATATTTAAACATTGGCAGCATTTATATTCGCCACAATTTAGATCAGTTGAATTGACACCTGTATCTGGGGCAAAAAGCAGTTTTCATACTAAGATATTTACAGATAACTGTCTCCTTATAAACCAGACCTTGCTGGTGTTCCAGTTTGTTTACATTCCCTAAAGGGAGTCAGAACTGCAGGCACACAAAAGGTTTCTTATCGCTCTGTCACTATGAACCAAACAAGTACATTCTTTCTGTGACCGGCAGCAGCAGGAAGTTCCGAATGCCATCTAATAGCTTTGCTATATGGCAGGGAAGCAAAAAAAGGGTTTTGTTACCCTGATGGAAAACACCCAAAGAGCTGATGGAATGGAGAACCTTAGTTTTAATAAGCCCCCATTTCTCAGGAACCATATTACAATTATGTCTGTGTGTAGTTTAGTGCCTAAATGCAGGACTGCTACATTATAAAACTATTTTATACAAAAAAGCATACAGGGCCATTCCATCCAATAATAGCATTGTCTGTACCTGAAAAGTCAGTTACAGGTTATTGCGTGTTCCAATTTACACATGCAATTTCTATGGGGAATTGTCTATGCAGTTTATGTGAAGCCATGGAATATTAAACAGCATATTCCCAAAAGTGTCTTATAAATGATGTGGTGCAGAAAATCTTTTCTTAAATACAGAGGAGGTTGGATGATTATTTTAGCTGAAATAGTCATAGCAATTTAAAAAAGAATGTGGAGCTACCATAAGCAGCCAGGATGATAAGGATTCAGGAAGTCTGCGAGGTGTGTAGAAAGATCTCTAAGGGTACATGATCATTCCTCAATGATCACTGGCTCTGATTCCTTCAAGGAAGATGGGGGTATTAAAACAGCAACGTATATATATATATATATATATATATATATATATATATATATATATATATATATATATATATATATATAATGGGAGTATGTATTCACCCTACCAACTATAAAACACTTGTACTTATTCTTCATTCAAGAACCACTTGCTGAACTACAAAGAGCCATTGGGTGCTTTTGGTCGATGAATCGTTACACCCCCAACAAAGTCATTTGTTCAGTTTTGGGTATAGAGACACATGTATTCCCCCTTTATCAAATACTGCCTTGACTCATGACTGAGCACATCTACACAGAAGGCTTGTCCAAGCCCCATACAGTGCATACGCAGCCATTGATGCCAGCAGGTCTGTAATATACGTTGCTGTTACTCTGCTTTACTACTCTTTGCTATTCCTTTACCATGGAGTACCTCAGTAAAATTGTATGCGTGATATTTAAGTATTTATTTATCTAGTTATTCGGTCCAGTTTAATCAGGTTAAGTAATCGGGATAATAAATCACTATGCTTTTACCATAATGTTTGACCAGGCAGTACCAATTTGGTTCAGCTGCTACAAAATGATAATCCTTGACATTCTTTTATATCCCCTAAGACTAGCCTTTTTTCAGTCCTTTGATAAGGTTGTAAACTGAACTGTGTAAGGTCTGCTGTGGGTGGTGGAATGTCTGCTATTGAACCTTCCTGAAGCCTACTTACACTTTATCTTGTCAGCAGTTTAGTATTGTAAAGCACTTTGACATGCCTGCTGATTAAATGCACTGCATCCTGGTATCAAGAATGTTTGGTATTATAATATCAAAATAACTTAACATTTCTGATCTTTTGGAGTTCTAAAATGTATTGTAGAGATACTGCACACTGAGCGACATACTTACACGATGCTAAGAGATAAATATTTAACTCACAATGTTGCATATATCCTGATTCACATTGTTTAGCTTTGTGAAACGGGATTGGAGGCATGTCTCACCTTTATTGGGTTTTATATTGCCTTCCATCATTGCTTATCTCGTCTCTGCTGCTGCAGCAATATAAGCTATAGACCAGAGTGAGAACTGGGTTATAGCCTCTCACTTGTTCAGTATGAGACTATATTGTCCTAATTTATTCACCAGGGAAAATATTATCCACGAGTGAATATCCTACACATTACATACCTGCTAGTTTAGTCCTCACCTCATATATAGTACTTCTGTGTTGCTAATTTACAACATGTTAATTATGTTCATTCACTGTTATGTCAAGTGGGTAATTTTTACATGTACTATAAACTAATGAGCATAAGAGTCAAGCAGACAAACATTTCGGCTAGTGCATTCATCAGTATCTTCATTTGTATGAATAATCTATAATTGAGTTATGGATGATGTGCTTACTTTATTGTACAACGCATTGCTTTCATTATAGCCCTGTACTGTAGATTGCTATTCATTTCTTCTTTTCTTTTTCCTTCCCATCAGTTTACTCAGGGTGAACTCCAGAAATCATGTCAGAGGACCATAGCTGAGAAGGCCACCGATAGCTGCCAGCAGATCTGCCAATGTAGACCTTACCCTCCTCTACCTCCTCCCCCACCACCGCCTCCTCCCCCCAGACTGCTGGCTTTAGCAAGTAAGTGCTACTACTCGTCGTATCAATCTGGAGCTAGTGATGGGTGAGTGTGGGGAGGGGGGTATCAGGGAGGTGTCTGGTCTGATTCTCTGCTCAGATACCCATTAGATAAGAGAAGACAGGGCTGGTGACATCCCATTACCACAGGGCCTGAGATCATGAAAAATATTGGGTGTCAATAAGGGCTAGATTTTGCCCCTGAAACATTGAAGCAAAATAAAATGTTCCCATGATATGAACTATAAAACTCCATCCTGTGTTCCACCTGTGTGACTGTATGACTGTTTGGAGCGCTCTACAATGAGTGAAATGTTGTACCAAACTCAAAACGGCCCTTTATCTAACAAAAGCACTTTTGCACTTCACACAGGTGAAAAACTATATATGTAGAACCTCACTCTTTACAGTTCATGTTGGGAATATGGGACATTGACAGTAGGGGGCTGTTAACTCCATAACTGATTTCAAACACTGTTTTTAGCAGATTTCATTTCCATTATAAAACAGACTGCACTGATTAATGAGGTGTTTTGCTGTAAACCAAGTCTTTACAATAATAATCGTGCCACGTTGCTTGGCTATTCTAAGCTTTTTTTTCTTACACTAGTGGCTAGATAACTTCTGAGTTTGTCAAAAGCCTTGGACAAAATTGGAATGCAAGTACCTGCTTTTTACCTGATTAATATTGTGATAGCTTATGGTACCTATTCATGAGTGAGGGTGGTTGCCACATCCTCTGTTGTTTAGCATAAAACAATATGTAATGGCGGAAGGTTTTGTCATGTTAGAAAATGGAGTGCCTTTTTGGGGCTTAAAATAGAAAATAGGTAATGAGCAATCTCTTTTTTCTATAGAGGTCAATGCTTGATTTGAAGCTGCTAGAATTCTGGACAAGTGAGCTCACTGCACTGTATTGACAAAATTGTTATTTAAAGGTACTGCTGGGAGAGCTAATTGATCGGCCATCATTTAGCCATCAGCTTTTAAATGTGAGACAAGATCTTAAACTTTGTTACACCGTAGGACATTAATCTTGAATTGTTGAGAACTTAGCCTGAAGAGGCTGCCCAATAGTGATCTTTGGATCGTAATCAATAATCATTACACTGACTGGCTCTAGTTGTTACTGCTGAAGTGGAAAATCCTATATTAGTCTTAAAGCATAATGTATTTTGGACAATGGGCCGAGGAGATCATGGATTTGAATCCCAGCACAGAATCCGTATCACTCTGTGAACAAAGACTTTGGTTTTCTGAACCCTGATTAATAATGAATTAACCACGACCTTCCATTTTGTAAATCAGTATTTGATCTGAGCTGCATTTTCATCATCATAGGCCTGATTGGTTAAAGTGGTTAAAGTGAGTGTAGCTAACTGAGAACATTCTTTAACATAATGTACCAGATAATACATGATAATGCATGTTTGCTATAATATGTGTATCTTTCAGAACTGCACATTTCAGACCAACAGTATGGGCGTGCAAAGCAGGTACGATTGATGGGATTCTATTGTTAGCTACCACCCTTGCAATAGCTTGTTGAGGTCAGTAGCTGAAAGATTCCAAGGTGAACATGTGCATTATTATTTTCTACTCTTCATAAAACAGCATCAAGGTAAAATAGACAAAATACTATTCTTAGATTTCTAACTTGGCTATTTTCAGCAGTATTTGAAAGATTCAATGGCATTTAAGGTATTTGGACTAACACACACACACACACACACACACACACACACACACACAACATACACACATCTACACACTATCTACATAATATTCCTACAAAATATTTCCAGCTCGTGAATTCAGTGGTAGTCCGCCCCAAGCTCCTAGCTAGCATAACAATGCAGTCATTGCAGAGCAGCAATACAGTGAATTACATCATTGTATGCAATCACACAACACCAGGCTATTATTGTACTACTATTATTGTCAAGGGGAAATCTCTCATCTGAAGTCGGAAAAACAAAACAACATGTACACTTCTGTTCTGTCAGCATGAGTTTCACACTCATATCAGGCTGTCTAGGCAACTCGCACTTACAGCTCATAGTTCAGATCTGGCTGCTTTGAAGGACACCTTGTTACACAACACAGCAGGTCCCTGTCCTTACTGTCAAGCCAGTACAAACTTTCCTTTCAAATGTTCAAGTAAAATTACCGTTGGCACTTGGAGAAACACTGTTTCCCCATGTAAATCCCCAGTTCATCAGATCGTACCAAATGCAATCGAAAATATTTGACTGAAAATCAACAGGCGAGCTCCGTTCCTGCTGTCAAGGTAATCACCTACCCTAAGCAACAGATGTTGCTAAGCTACTGAAGCCCAAGGCTGGGCCCAGACAGACTAGTCTCCTCCTGGCCTCATCGTAGAGCCAGATCACTATGTTTCATCTGGGTCTTATTATATCAATTTTATTCTAAATAAATCTTTCTAAAATAAATAATGCTGATGCATTGCTTGTTGAGTTATAGTTTAACAGTATGTTAAAAAAACAAAAACTCTATTAAAAATAGTTTGAAAGTTTGAGTGATGGTAAAATTAAGTTCAGTTTAGGTGGCAAACAAGACATTTTAAACAAATATGCAAAGACAGTACAGTGTCTTGGGTTATGTTCAGCGAAACTCAGAGCAACCTTCCACTATATCTCTCGAAATTTTTCTTTGAGCCATGAAATTCAAATAGACTGAATTTATACAAAAGGCTTTTCTTCAGACCTTCCTAAGATTGGATTAGCTTAACCAGGGCATATCAGGCCCTCTGTCTTTTCAGCTAAATCAAGAAGTTGACTCGAACTTTCCTTAAAAGTTAAATGCCTTTTTTGGAAACATTAGCAACGCACACTATTGTGTCAAATGGTTTGTATCTTTTATCTACATTGCGTAACACGAATATAAGCCATCAGACAAGTTGGGTATTGCTGATTTTATTTAATGATTTTGCTAAACTGGGAAGACATGATTATATAATATATTTGGAAAGTCCAGATGCTTCACCTTCAAAGGGGAATATGTGCCAGAAGTGGTATTCAGATATGTGTTGCCTTTCTTATCCATTACCTGATCAAATAAAAGCTTCCACTAATGACTGCATCTGAAAGTTCCTTTCCTTGACCTCCTTTACTTGGACAACAACAGGCTCTCTGAAGAGACAGACTGGCAAACTGGCTACAAAATGAACTGGACCAAGCATGTTTCCTATCTCAGTATTCTGTATTCCATTACTATGCACCTGAAGTCTTGTGTCCGGGTAGGGGTTTAACAAGATGATAAAGAGAGGCTTTATTTCAGGCTTACAAGGATCACAACTGTTTAATGCTCTCTGTCTCTGTCAGTCCAGCCAGCAATATTAATGGAAGGCTATTAGTAAAATGACAGTTACTGGTAAAATAGTGTGCGATTGCATTTCAAGCCAACGTCAGTTATTCTCAGTTATTTGGCTGCATGGCTTTGGAGCCAGGCTTGACCCCAGAGATGATTTGTTAATGCAGCTATTTACATAATGCTGTGAAACGTATATACATTATAGTTAGCTCTTTGTCCACAACTATTCCCCTTCATACAACTTTCATTAGTGTTGGTCAAGCATTGTATGCCTTTACCAAGGGCTTTTTTTCACTGCAGTCAAAGTGCATGAACTGCTACACATCACTGCAGACTGTGGGTGGACTGTTGTTTAGCTGCACATTTGTTTATTACTGCGGCTACAGTTCAGACTGGCCAGGCTTTTAAGAATAGGTATTAGTATACATACGGCTATGTGTGTAAATTGTACCAAAGGTCACTCAGCTACTTGATATAATTGACACATGTTTAATTTGCTGTGATTTTCCTTAGCTTGGTTATCTCCGCCCTGGCTGCATTTGAGAAGCAGAATAAATTGGAAATTATTGCATTAAGTAGCAAACCCCCTTCGGGTTTCATACAGGTTTCATGATGTTTCAATAAAGAACCAGAACCAGCTCAAAATTAAATGCGCTACTCTAAAAGGTGTGATTTAATACAGTATTTTGTGAGCCCCAGAAAAATAAATGTCGAAAAGGTGCAAGCCTTAAAATAACTTCCTGAGATCTATGATACTGGGTTTCACCTGGGTTCAAATCTGGCTTAGGTCACAAGTAAATTAGTTTGTGTTCTCAACTTAATCCTTGTGTGTCAATGACTGTCTATCAATCGATAATATACATGCATTATACAGCAAAATACAAGATGGACTGCTTAATACCAGCAGTGTCTTTCTCAGTGCGTGTTCACGTCTCCCTGTTTGGCAGCTTTCCTGGCTCAGTGTTCTGTTTCATAAGGAGCCTCAGGCACTACAAGGCCACATAATAAGCTGGCTAAACTATTTTTGACAGTGCCGTGCATGGGAGTCAAATGTGCGTTCTGTTCTAATATCTGTTCTACAAAGAAATTGCACTAGCACCTGTTTTGACTTTAATTAAAATGGGATTTAA